>JANVCH010015565.1:0-18377 GCA_025505405.1 Epizoanthus rinbou
ATAATATAATAATAATAATAAGAAGAAGTACCGTTTATCAAATCTATCACTTTTAATCCATGAGCTTGCGTTCTAAGCTACAATGGAAACACTTCTTTAATTTTAAGATGCTTTCTCAGGTGAAATACGAAGGGACAAAGACAAATTGCAAGCGGCAGTACCAATGCAAAAGGAAATAGCAAAGTTACAGCGCAAAAGGCAACAAGAGCACGAAGACGCAACAGAAACACTCGCTGATGCAGTAGAAATGATTAAACAGCTTATGGACGACAATGCAAGAATGTCAGCTGTAGTAGAAACCAGGAGAGATATCCTACAGACCCCAAGCGATGGGCAAGTATCTAGGTCAATAACACCTGGCATGGCCGACACAACAAAGTCTTCTCCATTATATTTGTCGACATCACAACTGGAAATACAGAATAAAGAAGACCTTAGACAAGCGTTAGAGAACCTAATAGAAATGTCTTTGCCAAAAGAAACAAAGCATGAATATGATTCCGACACAACGTCTGGAGCAAGTTCTGACCTAGAATCTGAATTCGACAACGAAAGACTAGAAGAAAATGAAGATGACGATGAGCAAACAGCAGACTCTGGCGCAGAATCAACGGATGGTGATACGTTGACCATTTCAAAGACCCAGCTAAATCACGCTTTAACCTTAGAAAGATTCAATCTGAGCAGAGTCTACCACAGTGAATACAAGGATACACTACAGAGAGCTTTTGGAAAGTTAAACAAAGCAAAAGCATTAATAAATAGCAAATCGCAAGAATTGGAAAATGTCTTGCTTGAGGGAATTAGAGATGTTGTGGAAAGAACCAGATTTGAAACAGAGACCGAGGAAGTCTCAAGGAACGAACGTGAAACCCAAACCAGTGAAGATATGGGAAGCATGTCAACACTAACTGAAGAAGCTGCAACACAGGAACAAGATCGTGCACAACAGAGAATTGAAGATTTGGATACAGACAAGGACGTTACAGAAAGCAAGGAGAGTAGTGTTGCAAAGGAAGGAGAAAAAGAAGAGGAAAGAGAAAAGGTGGAACAACAAGAACAGCTGCAGCAAAAAGAAGGCACAAAGGATGAAGACAATCGCATCGCTCAAGGCACGGACAGTAAACCCCAAGCCTGGGAAGAAAAAGGGACACGTGGGTTGAAAAACACAGAAGAGCAAGATGATGAAAAACAAAGAGAGGAACGTTTGGAGACAGACAAAGAAGCTATTGGGGATAAAGACAATAAAACAGTAGATGATAAAGGGAACGAAATCAAGAAAGAGAACAAAAGTAGAGAAGTAAAAGAAGACAAGCAAAAGCAGAAACAACAACAAAAGGAAGATAACGACGATGAGGGGACTGCTAAATGTGAAGACACGACACCCCAAACCGGCAAGGACATGGATGCAAGATATTTAAAGAAAAGAGAGGATGAGGGGAATGCTAAAGGTGAAGACACGACACCCCAAACCCGTCAAGACGTGGAGGCAAAAGGTTCAAAGAAAACACAGGAGCAAGATGATGAAAAACAAAGAGTAGAACGTTTGGAGATTGAACAAGACGATATCGGGAGTAAAGACACTAACCCAAGAAAAGATGAAGGGAAAGGATTTAAACACGAGGACGACAGGACAGAAAGAGGAGAAGGGCAACAAGAAATTAAACCACAACAACAGATACATCAAACTGAAGACGATGAAGGAGAAAACGATCTTGAGAGAGAAAATGACAAGAGAAAGACAAGTATGTCTGCTGACAGAACTGAGAAATCTCTACTTCAAGAAGACAATAACCTAGGCCCAGAGACAGCTGAGAAGGAACCACAAGATAAATCTGTCCAAATTGTAGAAGATGTTAATACCAAAAGATTGCAATCAGAAGGATCTGATCAAGGTGCAAAGAAAGTAATTCCTGCAGAAGAGCAAGATATCAACAGAGAGGGAATATACGAAATAGATGGAAAAATGGAAGAAAAACAAATAGAAAATGAAAACAAAATGGCTGCTAAAGTTGAATCGAAGTTGGATATCGAGTTAAATCCCTCAATCCCTAATTCAAAAACAGAGATTGAAGGAGTAAGTATGGAGTCTGAAAGTGGCGTTTCTCAGGACCAAGAAGACAAAGACGACGGATTGGAGATACGTTCTGATGATGAGCAAGAAAATAGTGATGGTATTACGAAACTGAAACATTCTAACAAAGATTTGAACGAGAAATTCAATATCTTAAGGGCGTTCGTAGGAGTTAATTTTGTACAGGAAATACCGGCGCTAAATAGATCAAATGGGGAGGATGACAAGACTCCAGGCAACGAAAATGAAGTCGTTTTAGACGAAGACGAGTTATCTAAAGTCCACAAGGAGAAACAGGATTTGAAACTAGAAATAGACAAAATAAACCAAAGCCTAGCTAAACTGCGAGACTTCACTGCCGAGAGTATTGCTGAGCAAGAGGAACAAATAAACCAAGAGGAACTTGAAATTTTAAAGAGAATAGAAGAGATGGACAAGAATTTGAAAAGACAGGAAGGGAAGCAAGCCATGGATTATCTAATACAAGAACGGAAAGAATTAAAACGTCAGCTGGACGACACCTCGGAGCAGGCAGATAAGCAAAAGAAGAAAATGCAGGCAACTGGTCAGTTAGTAGAAGGAAGTCTGGCAGTTTTAATGTGCCAAGAGGATGATCTTGGAGATCAACTACAGGAGAATATAAGAATTCTAAAGCAAACAAAGAGAGAATTTGAAAACTTATCTGGAGAAGAAGATCAAAGCATTTATGGGATTGAAGATACTGCTGATGAACTTAAAGCAGGGCTTGAAGTATTACATGAAGTACGAAATAATGCGGGTGATCCAGAGGCAGCTCAAAAGCCAGAAAAGAAACAACGCACCATGCGCAATGCGGCGAAACGACTGTTCCCTCCATCTGTTGCACAAATAATTAACGAAAAACTTGAAGCAGCTACAGAAGCAGAAGAACTGCAACAGCAGCTTAAAAAAGCCGAGAAAGATGTTGGACGGTACATGAGAATGTTAGAAAATCAAGATAAGAAGATTTTACCGTTGCAGAAGAAGATTTCTAGATTGGAAGATGCTATAGCAAAACAAAAGGAAGAAGATAACAAAGATCGGAAACCAAGTATTAAGGGCAATGACTTAGAAAAGATAAACAGAGCAGGAAGAACTGATAAAGATGTACCTGGTTTGAATGAAGTAGAAGATAATTTTGAGACGTCAGAACAAGAGGAATACGAAAGTGGAACAAGCGCAATGCAAATAAACGATGACTTAAAAGCTCTAGACCAAAAGATTGATACAATGTTTAAAACCACGCCGACACTTTTATCGAAGAACACGGGTTCGGACCAAGAGAAGGGCAATACTCTTACAAACTTACAGCAAGAACTTCAAAATCAAGTCCAAACTTTGAAAGCCCATATAATTGAAAAAGAAGAATGGTTAAGAAAGAACGACAATAAAGCTTTGAACGAGTTGGCAAATTTGTTACAAGAGAAAGCAGACTTCGAAAACCAAATACAAGACATCGAAAGACAAATGCAACATAACGTGGGACTACGAAATGATGACTTGAGAGAACAAGACTCAACTCCAGCAGTACCAGAAGTGCAAAATGCACTAGATATTTTGCATGAAAAAAGCGAAATTGAATGTGCTATTGAAAGGATCGAAAATGAAATGTACCAAGAACAAGATAACTTCTTAGATGCATTGAAATACAGAAAAAGTGGAAACGTTCCTCTAAACTCTACTTCTTCCACAAGCAGAATGCTTGTTGACAAAGATAACTTGAAGTCTGACCTCACAAATGTAAATGAAAAACTATTGAAACTTTTGAGTAACGGAGGCCTGAAAGAAAACTTCAAGGAACTGGAAAATCAAACAGTGAGAAAGAAAACGATCGAAAATGGACTCGAAGTTGTTCAAGACAAACTAGACAATGAGCCAATGCGAGCGGCTGGTGCCCTTTCAAACTTGGTAGAAGAGAAAGAAAAATCTACAAAAACTCTGCAACAAATTGATAATAAATTAGATGACATAAAGGCATTGCTCGAAAGAAAAGTTAAAGCTGATGAACATTTTATATATTCCCTGCCCGACAACGTCGTGGCCATACTTGAATTAGACGAAGCACTACTAGATGAGGCAGAAAGACTTACGTTGGAAGAATCTAAAACAGAACATTCAAAACTTCAGGAAGAAATGGCTCAGGTGTGCAACGAGCTTCAAGAAATCGAAAATGTTATCAAAGAACAAGGACTAAAAATAAAAGAAAAGCAAACGTCTGGACGAGATCCGAATGGGGAAGAAGATGTTCTAATTGAGTTGATTGACGATAAGATGGGAAAAGATAAAGCAAAAGAAGATGCTGACAAACGCATCAACCTCTGTAACGAGAAGAAAAAGAAGATGCGGCGATCTTTGGGCGATATAAAAGGACAACTGGAAGACGCAGAAACGCAAAAGCAACAAGAGAAAAATGAACACAGAGAAAATATGAGACATTCAGATGAAGACTTAAAGATCAAACTTCAAGATTCTACTGCAAAACTCGATCAAGTTAATCAATCAATTGAAGAACACTTGAAGAACGTAAGTTGCGACGAGAAATCCACGACCGACACAGGAACAGCAGAAGACCTTGCGTTGTCAATGAAACAGCAAATAGATCTCGAGAAAGAACTTCGAAACATATCTGAGATTATCGAATGTCTAGACAAGAAAAATAAACTTAAGCAACAGATTGATAGAGTTAGGAAGCAAAGGCGGGGCGAAAGTGGAACCTATGAACGACCATTGAACGCACTTCATGAACTGATTAGAATGGCGGAGGAACAGCAAGACAAAAAGGCCAAATTAAACGAAAAGCTACTACATGAAAAACAAAAGATAGAGAGCCTTAAAGACGATAAAGAGAGTCATAAAAGTCATATGGAAGAATTGGACAAAAACATTAGTTTGATCCAAGAGGAGGTAGAGAATAATTTAGCAGAACTAGAACAGAAGAACGAGAAGTATCATCAAAACAATGCTGACAACAAGAAGCAGTTAACTGCTGCTATTGATAAGCTACATGAAGAACAAGGGCGTCTCAAGGATGAACGTCGTGATGTCGAAATACTGCTGAGAACAAAACTGGCTGATACGAAGAAGGATGATTGGAAAGAAGTTGATAGTGACCTAAAGGAAATACTTGAGGAGAAAGAAAAGCGAAGGAATTACCTGGCTGAAATTGACAGCAAGCTAGCAGAGTTACAAACTGATGCAACAGACGAAACTTTCTGTATCAGGTTAGTATTTGGTTATGACTATATCTGTTATATATAGGGTTTAGGTAGTTTCGATGCCTTGGCAGTAGTAGAGCATTATTAGCGTAACATTCAAAATTCCCAACACAACAATAGATTTAAGTGTAAATGTGCAGTACGGAAATTGTGCCTTTGTATGTAGGCCCTATATCAATATTGGCCATATATAAACACTGGTTCGTTTTTTTCCCTTTGAATTTCCTGGAATATTATTTTGTATTATTTCTTTGTTGTTGTATCTAGTTCAAGAGTTTGAACAGGTTTTCACATAAATATATCTAATTTAGATTTTGTGTGTTAAAGTTTGATCCCCCATCGCAAGCGTGTCCGCAAAGTTGAGTTACAATTTTAAATATCTATTTCAGTGATGACGAATTGGATGATCTGAATAATGAACGAAATGGATTGCTGAGCAAACTCCAAGATTTGAAAGATGAACGAAGAAAGCTTGACGTAGAAATTGATAGCGAAGAACTGGAAGAAGCAATGACAGAACTCCTTGAAACTAAACAGGATCTAGAACAGAAGGATAGAGATTTGACAAAGCGTTTGTTTGATGCCGGTGCTTTTGACATGAAACCTGAAAAGAAAGTTGAAAGAAAACCAACCCCCAGTGAAATAGATTATTATCGCAGCATTTTAGAACAACTAAAATGCAATGATGGAACACTGATTCGATTAATGAAAGAGATGGATAGTGTTAAAGAAGCGTCCGTGAATCAACGCGAGCTAGCTGAAGAAAGACTTCAACTTCTTGAATCAAAAACAGGGGAAAATCTTGTTAATGTCTTGACATCAGAAAATATTGAAAAATGTATGACCATATATGAACATGATCAAATTCCACAGGAAGTAACTGATGCTCTAAAAGAGGATATGACACTGTTAGATGTCCTTAAAGAGCAGAGAGAGGAAATAGACACTCTGCGACATTTGAATGAGAAAATGGACAATGAACTAAATATTCTGAGGGAAACAATTGGTGAAGATATGGTAGATGTGGTGTTAATTTCCTCTATGTGTGATGACGATGTTTTGCGAAATGAGATTATAACTGAAGCCGGATCTGCAGGCAAGACAATAAGCGACGTTCTTGAAGAACAGAAGGAAATATTGGATAATTTGAAGAACAGGCTGGGACACAACCTTTTTGATTCTCTGTTTCAAGGCAGGAATCCATGCAGTACAGTTAAAGAAGATGGTGAAAGGCATAAGGATGTTATAGATTCGTGGAAGAGTGGTACAAAACAAATAGACGAAGGTCCACAAGGTCAAGAGCAAGACGTCAAATCACATCTCAAAGAAACACTTCAAACAGCCGATCATGTTGAAAGTACTCAATCTGAGAGAGAACCTGGTGAACAAGCAAAGCTGCATGTCTGCAAAGTTATGGAGGGAGAAGGTACCAAAAGTAAAGAGCGAACACATGTAAAAGAATCGGAAACAACGAAAGACCTGGAACATCGTAAGGAGACAAGAAGCACGAACCAGGTGCTCCCAACTTCTATTAGAATACTTAGAAACAGGCTAAAAATACCACAGCGTATGGCTGACGATGGAAAAACTCTTGAGGAAATTATAGAAGAATACGAAAACGAACTGGAAATCCTGAGAAATAAGATAGGAAATGAATTGGCTGACACCTTTGTGAAGACAAATGAAAACGTTAAAGCAGTAGACAATGAGACAGAAGTTAGCGGATTGTTAAATGAACTACCTGGGAAACCAAATGAAGACCAAACGCCAAAAAATGGCATCGAAAAGTCTGAGAATAGCGAAGAAGGTGGCAAGGCTTCTATTATTAACAGACAACAATTTCTTCGCAATCTGGCTGATAAACTAGATCACACCAACCTGACACTGACAGATCTTTTACTTGAATATGAAAGAAAAAATGATCTCCAACAGGAGTTGACTAGACAACTTGAGAATGACGTGACATGTCTGACAAATATCTTTGGAGAGGAATTGATCAAAGAAATACTGAACCCTTCGCTTGATGATGAAGGAGAATACAGATATATCATGCAACAAGCTGAAAAGGAGGACAAAACAATAGCCCAGATACTTAATGAACAGCAGAAACTGTTGGAAACCTTAAAACAGAAAATAGGACAGAATCTTTTGAATTTGCTCGTGCCATCAAGAACAGCTAACCAGAGTGAAGGCAATGAATGTAAAGGTCAGTTAGAGAGAAAAGATAACGTTGAGATGAAACGTGCAATGAGTGGTGAAAAAGGCATTTCGACAAAAGAAAAGGGCACGGTGGGGACTGCAGAAGAGGCAAGGCAGGTCGAAAACGAAGAGATGCAAGAAGAAGGGAAAGACGGACTGGATGAGAAAAACAATAAGGAAATGAGTCAAATTTACAACCTAGGGAACCAAAATAATGAAATAAATGAGAGCGAGGAAATTATCGAACAAAAGGCATGGATCGTGCCAACCTCGGAGGACGTGAAGTTTGCACACGTGCTAAAAACTCCTGGATTAATGGCTTCAGAGAATAAAACTCTTGCAGAAGTTCTTTTCATTTATGAAAATGAACTTAGAACCTTGAAAGGAAAACTTGGAAAAGAACTCGCGAACATGCTGATTGGAATGGAAAAGAAAAGGAAAGATAAAAATACTCAGAGAAAAGAAAATGTGTGTGACGAGGAACCTAATCAACATAAACTGCAGGACACTGTAGTCAGAGAAGATGCTACATCAAATCAAAACGACGAGGAAGAGGGTCAGTCTTTGGGCTTGACAGGAGCCGAAATTGTTAATACACGTGACGAAAATGTTCACCATCACTACAAGGGAGAGAAAATAATGGACAAGAAAGTGAAAAACGTCGGAATAGAAAATGTAGAGAATCTCGTCCAGACAGTAGGAGAACTGCCGGAAGATAAGACGTCAAGAAATAGCAATGAGAAGAGTGAAGAATTCACAGAAGCTTTGGGGGAATATTCCGAATCCAATATTGACATTCAAAAAGAAGAGTTTTTTCATGATCTGGCAGATACACTTGAACACAACAAATCCACACTCACAGATGTTTTACTCAACTATAAGAATGAAAATGATTTTCTACTGGAATTGAAAGCCAAACTGGACAATGATATTAAGTATTTCACAGAAGTGTTTGGAGACGAATTGATGAGTGAAATCCTGAATCCTTCACCAGTGGAAGAAGAAGGACAGTACAAGTATATCATGCTACAAACTGAAGAAGAGAACAAAACAGTAGCTGAGATACTTCAAGAACAAAAGGAGATGTTGGAAACCTTAAGAGATAAACTTGGTCAAAATTTATTGGATTCGCTCGTACCAGTAAAACAAATGGAACAGAGCGCAGGTACAAAACATAGAACTGAAAAAGAAAGAAAAGCTAAAGTTGGGTCGGAATGCAAAATGCATCCTGACGAAATGTCCTCATCCGAGAAAGAAGACACAATTGGGACTACTGGAGACACCTGTGAGGTCGAAAATAGTAAGGGGGAAACAGAGATGCAGCCTGAAGAGAAAGATCAAACTGAAAGGAAAGAGAAAATGTCAGGCGACATAGATGACGTAGTGCGTACCTCAGACTATGCGCAGTTTGTACACAGGCTACAAACTCCTGACAAGATGGCTTTAGAGGAAAAAACGCTTGAGGAGGTACTTATCATATATGAAAAGGAACTTGACACCCTTAAAGGAAAACTTGGAAAAGAACTCGCAAAATATCTGATTGAAATGGAAGAGAAAACCAAAACCGAGGCTCAAGAAGATAAAATATTAATTGAAAAAGCATCCAATGTAGATGAAATTCCCAGTATTATAGCTGAAGACCATGCTCCATTAGATGAGGAGGAAGATGGCATGCGTCCCAGTGTACACCATGAGGCACAAGATGAGATAGATAGTGTACTGCATACTTCTACGATATCAAGAAAACACGAAAGTGAAGGATTTGCCATATCATCATTGAATGCACCGAGATTTTTGGCATTTGAAAACAGAACTCTTCAAGATGTCTTAGCTGTTTATGAAAAAGAACTTGACATGCTAAGAGGAGAAAATCAAGTGTTTAGAGGACAACTTGGAAAAGGACTTGCTGATAGTCTGCTTGAAATAGGATCAAAAGGGGGGCATCCTGCATCTGTGACGCAAAGTACAGAAGTGGAACAAGAGGATGAAAGAGTATTTTCAGATGTTGCAGTTATTGAGTTAAAGAAACAGGAAGTCGATCAAGGAAGAAAAATTTCGGAAGTTCAGAGAAAAAGCATGTCTCTCAACACAGACAGTGCAGTTGAAGTATCCACTCCTGGTATTCCCAGAAACGAAGAAATGCTTGCTGTAGACGAAACACCACGGTTGGAAGTACTAGACAAAATGTCAAAAAGCAATATGACATTAGCTGCAATTATTGCAGGATATGAAGAAGAGCTGGTGAAATACAATGCAAGTGGTAACAGAGAAGACGTACAAGGTAAGTCACTTTTAGATAGAGTACCACATTATCAAGATGATATTGAAAAACGTATATCTTTAAATGCAGATTGTCATGAGAAGTTGGATATACTTTCGAAGAGAGCAGGAAAAGTCTTGTATGACGCTCTTTTGAAAGAAAGTAAGGATGGCAACGAGTCTAAGGATTCAAAACCATCAGAGCTGGAAGCACTAAAAATTATGGATGAAGAAAGTAAACCATTGACTGAGGTCATAACTCAGTATGAAGCACAACTGAGAAAGCTGAAAGGTGAAAACGAGTCTCTTAGGAAAATAACAGATAGTGAAAAAGAAGGAGGGAAATCTGTTAGTGAAGTTGTATCAGAATATGAAAATAAACTAGAGGATTTAATAAGAAAACACGAAGGGGTTGAAAGAGACTTGCTACAACTGAAAGAAACCATAGGCCTAGACCTTGCTGATGCACTCAATGAAACCGGTGAGGATGGGAGGAGCAGTACAAATCTTAAAGCCATTGAGGTGATGGCTAAAGAACATAAATCCCTCTCAGACGTTATTAAAGAATACGAGGACGGCTTGCGAAAATTGCGAGAAGAAAACGAAGACATGAAAAGGCACAACAGCGGTACAGAAAAACAAGAAACAATGATAGACGTGGAAACCAAATTAGAATATGAAAACAAACTTGAAAACTTGACAAAAGCTAATAAGGAATTGGACGAAAATCTAAACAAGCTTTCTGAAAAGGTTGGAAAAGAACTGTCACAAGACATTATTAAATTAGACAAAAGTAAAGTAGCAGATTTTCGCCTAAAAGCATTACAAGTTATGTGTGAGG
Source organism: Epizoanthus rinbou (assembly GCA_025505405.1). Taxonomy (NCBI): domain Eukaryota; kingdom Metazoa; phylum Cnidaria; class Anthozoa; order Zoantharia; family Epizoanthidae; genus Epizoanthus; species Epizoanthus rinbou. The sequence continues at coordinate 10,607 of JANVCH010015565.1, forward strand.
AGCAAAAACCGCTAGCAGAGATCGTCCTGAACTACGAAGACGTCCTTGAAAAGATACAGAGCGAAAACAACATACTCAAACAGCTTTCGTCTACAGAGGGAAAAGATAATCAACGGCAAGTAGTCACAGAAATGGTATCTGATTATGAAGAGAAGCTCCAAAAACTAAAACAAAATCAGAGAGAGAATGATGAAAAGTTGGCAAAGCTTACAGAAATGATCGGTGAAGATTTGTTAGATGCGATGACAAACTTTGAGGAAGATCAAGACAAAGATTTTCCGATTAAAGCGTTGGAGAACATGAGAAAAGAAGATAAACCCCTCGTAGAAGTTATCAAACTCTATGAAAATGAGCTTAAGGAACTGAGAAGTCAAAGCCAAGCAGTGCAAACACCAGACAAAGATAAATCAATTCTAGATGGAGATTTTGTAGAAGAAACAGAATCAAGAGAAGGAACAGACAAAAATGTGGAAGAAAATTTAAACAAACTAACAGCAAAACTGGGTGAGGACTTGACAGAGAAGATCTTGAAACCAGATGGAAACAATAACAATTTGTGTTCCCTGAAAGCTTTAGATATTATGTCGGGAAGCGATAAGCCATTATCTGAGGTTGTACGAGAATATGAAGACGAATTGGTTAAACTGCAGAGAGAAAACGACATTATGCGTAATGCAGTAGAAAGTAACGGCGAAGGAGGGCGAGCAATTAGTGACATCATTACTGAGTATGAAAACAAATTAGCACAAGTAGAAAGGGATAACAAAGCTTTGAAAGGAAATATGCAAAAGCTCACCAAGGAAGTGGGGCAAGACCTCGCTACGGTATTAACAGAAGCAAAAGAACAAACAGATCAGGATTCGACTTTTAAAACGCCGGATATCATGTTAAAAGACCGCAATGTACCAAACAAAGCTTTACAAATCATGGCTTCAGAGGGAAAATCACTTTCAGATGTAGTTATAGGCTATGAAAACAAATTAGTGCTAGTGGAGAAGGAACGTAACATGTCGCACGATTTATCATCCGGTAAAGATGAGGAAACAGCTGTGGAAGAGACAATATCCAAACATGAAGCAATATATACACAGCTTGAAAACAGAAACAAAGAACTGGAAGGTAAATTAAATCAGCTTAAAGAGCAGGTAGGACAAACTCTTGCAGAAGAAATGATGAGGCCCGAAAGAGAGAACGAAAGCAATGAAATTGCGCTTCATGCACTCGACGTTATGTCTGAAAACCACACATCCCTATCTGAAGTAGTTCAGAATTACGAAGATGAGATGGAAAAAATGCAAAGGGAATTGGAAGCTATAAAACAATACAATACAGAAAATGATGGAGAATCTTCATCACCTTTGAATTTGATTTCTAAATACGAGGAAGAAATTGCTGAACTGAAAAGGGACAACAGAAAACTAACTGTGGATATCGACAAATCCGAAAAAAGTAACAAGGTAATGGCCCAAGAGTTTAACGCGTTGTTAGACAAAATTGGTAGAAGCTTTGCAAGCGAGATTAGTGCTCTTGATCCAGAAGAAATGAGACGGAAAACCTCATTGCAGGCACTGGAGATTATGGCTGAAGAAAGTATACCTCTTGTAGATGTTGTGAAAAGATATGAAGAAGATATAGCACAACTAACAGGCGATAGTGGTTCTGCAGGATACAAGTTTTCAAGTGATGAAGAGAGTCTTCAAAAACTGAAAGAGTCAATGGATAATTTACAGTGTAAACTTGAAACTCTAGAAGAAAATGTGGGCAAAGACTTTGCGAATTCAATCATTGCTATGGGAACACGTAGTCAAGGAGAATGTGCAAAAGCTGCACAGAAGATGGTAACTCCCAAAGAAGACGTACTAAATAAAATGAAGGAGGAAAACAAAACCCTTGCGGAAGTATTGGAGGATTATGGTGACGAGGTGAAGAAGTTACAGTCCAGGAACGAAGTTCTTCAACACATGTCAGGTAACGTTAACTATATTATATGTAAGCTCTTAGGTGCGACAATTGGCGCCCCAAGATTGGCTGGCGTGAAGCGGTTATGGCATGCAAGCAACCTTAGCAAGATGCGCAAGTGGGTTTCCCTTCTTTCAAGCGCGATGATTGACAGATGCGAAACAAGCCCATATGAAACAGCACAAAATGATTGGATCAGTGCGCGTTAACTTGAATGAACCAAAGCGGCTGTCGACTACAAAGAGCGTTTAGTGGCTGACCTGTATGGCATAATACATTATCTGGCGCGACCGCGGTAGTTGGCTATTTCGCGAAGTGGTTAGATGGATTTTCCAGCGCTGGTTTGACAACATAACATTTCGATGTGTGCAAATGAGAAGGAATTGACATTCCTTAGCTGAACTACGTGAACCCAGATGCTAGAATAAAATATTTGAACTAGAAGAAGTGAATGTTTGTATTCGACACTCTTAAGGTAACTAATGTGGAACGAAGTTCAGCATTTGTGCGCACTGATTGACATCTAGTGATCTACATAACTCAGTTTTGGACAGTAGTTAGAAAATCGAGCACTAACACATAAGTCAAAAAGGTGCACACTTCAGGAAATGTTTTAATTTTCGCGAGAAGCGGGCACAAAATATGATATTTATAATTTATCCATTCTATTTGGAATGACAGATACTAATTTATGCTAATATACTACTCTCTCTCTTAGGTGATACAGACGAACGTGACTCTATTCTGGATGCATTATCCGGTTATGAAAATGAGATCGAGAAACTTAAGGAAGAAAATCGTGACATGGAACAAAAACTGGATGGACTGGTTGAAAAGCTTGGACATGAAATAAGTGCCGAACTGTTGCACCTACATGGGGACAAGACGCAACACCCTGCTAAAGAATCTGTGACGAAAGCAATTGAAACAATGGCTAAAGAAGATAAGACTTTATCTGATATCTTAAAGGAATATGATAATGAATTAGAAAAAATGAATAATGAGAACAAGCAACTCAAAGAGGCATTGTCAGTTGGGACTACTGATGAGAAACCAATTTCCGAAGTAATTTCAGGCTATGAGGATAAACTTAACAAAGAGAGGCAGGAGAAGGAAGAAGTGGAGAAGAAACTGGAGGGGCTTTCGTGTATGGTTGGTAAAGAATTAGTACAGCACATGACTGACACAGAAAAGGGAAAGCAGGACAAGTGGCCTTTGAAAGCACTGCAAAAGATGGCGCAGAAAGATATACCCCTTGCAAAAGTTGTTGAAAGCTATGAAGAGGATATTCTCAAACTGGATCGAGAAAATAAAACTCTTAGAGAAGCTTTAGCAACAGAAAACCCTGATATGTCATCTATTATAGCAAACTTGGCCGAATATGAGAATGAAATAGTTGTCTTGAAGAAAGATAAGGAGAACCACGAAAAACTTTCAGCATGGGTTGGCAGTAAGCTAAGATTGAGGATTATGGATTTTGATAAAACAAACCCAACGAAAGACGACTCATGCTGTCCACAAGAGTTAATAGAGACCATGTATGAACAGGATGCACCAATGGCAGACGTCATTGCCGCCGATAAAGTTGAACTAACACATGTAAGGGAAGAAATAGCCGATCTTAAAGCAAAGGAAAAGGAAAGTGATAAAGATATTCATATTTTATCTAATAAACTTGGAAATGATCTCGCAATGGAAATGTTGAGAAGACAAAATGAAAGCCAAAAAGATCCTAGAGGAAAGAAAGAAGTAAAAAGAAACACGAGCCTGCCAGTTAATGCCCTTGATAAAATGGACAATGAACAACAAACAATAGCAGAAATTCTAAAGCAGAACGAAGCTGAAATAGAAAAAGCGAAGAAAGAAAGAACACAACTAAAACTTCTGACGGAAGATTTTAACAAACTAACAATGAAAGCTGGCAAGAATTTGACAAACGATCTTATCAAACTTGGTAAAGGCAAGGCGCTTGGAGAAAAACCATGCGTGAACGCATTGCTATTACTTCAGTCCAAAGATAAACCATTAGAAGAGATTATCCAAGAGTACGAACGTGAATTGGAGAAACTGGAACAAGAAAATATTACCCTTCGTGAAGCTGCAGATGGTGACGACAAAGATAACATTACCAGAGAACTGAAAACAAGGATCAATGGCTTAGAAGAAGAACTGCAGAAAGAGACCAAAAAGAAAGAAAAATGTGAGAAAGATGTCCAAGATCTGTTGCAAGATATCGTTGATCTGAAAATGAAGCAAGCAAGTATGGACAATGAAGATGATGAACAGGCGCTAAAAGATAGACTAAAAGAGGAGTATGAGCTTAAACAACAAAATAAACGTCTTCAAGATGAGCTTGAGGAAGAGAAACAAAAGTCCAAAATACTTACGGAGAATAAGATTGAGCTTTCAAATGAACTCGAAAACAAAACTGCGCAACATCAAAGACTAATAACAGCTAAAGACAAAGAATTCAAAGATAAAGAGAATGAATTAATTGAAAGTGTCAACAAGTTAGAGAACGAAATTAGTGCCTTAAAGACAAGCAATGCAATTTTGGAAGATGAAATTGCAGAACTAAAAGAACAACAGAAAGAAATGAATAAGAAATCGAAGGACGAGAGATCAGAGGAAGTGGACGAATCGAACATGATGGTAAAGATGAAACAGCTGCAAAAAAATCTTGAAAATGCAAATCAAGATTTAGAAACGAAAGTCAATGACTTAGAAGAAGAAGTTAGTGAATTGAAAAACAAGATAACACAAGTAGAAAACGATGCGGAAGATAAGATATCTTATGCAAAACTGACAAACGAGTCCCTAAAGAGTCAGTTAGATGAAAATGAGGAGTTATTAAAGGAGACAATAAAAAGGTATCAAGATCAAATGAACGAGTTAGAGAAACAGAAATCCAAGCTTGAAGATAAACTAATGCAAGAAATTGAATTACTTAATCATAAGTTGGAGTTAGAGAGAGGGACAGCTGAAAGACAGAAAAAAGACTTTGATGAAGTATTAGATCGAGAAAGGGACCGCATAAGGGACGATTTGGAGACTGCGTTCTCAAGAGAAAAGAAAAGGATGAAAGATGAGTTTGATAATTCCATTGAAGAGCATGAAATTAATGAAGATAAACTGAGAAAATGTCTTGAGGAATCTGAACAGAGACAAAAAGATGAAAAGAAGGAAATGGCAGCAGTATTCGCAGAAGAGAAACAACGGCTTCAGGAAACGTTTGACAAAAATCTGACAGAAAAAGAAGACGAGAATCGGAGGCAAATAGACCAGCTGAGAATGGATTTGGAGAATGATTTCAACAGGGAGAAACGCGACCTTATTGCGGCGTTTGAAAAACAAAAAGCTGACCTTCAAGACAGTGTACGGGATAAAATAGATGAGGAAGTATCTAATAAGAAATCAGAAATAGAGGCGGAATTTCAAGAGATACTGTCACATGTTGCACAAGAACACGAGAACGATATCGAGTCTGTCGAAAAGGACCTGCGCGACAATGCTGAAAAGTTTAAGGAAGAGAAGCAAAACATTATTGCGCAAATGCAAAAAGAAAACGACGAGAAAGCCGACGGTCATGAAAAAGAAAAGAAACTTCTTGAAAGTACAATAGAAAATTTGCTTAAGGAAATTGTGAAACTTAAGCAACAAAGAAAGGAGCTGAGACACTCGCACAGAAAGGAAAAAGCAGAGCTTGAAGATATTTGTGATCAAGACAAAGCGGATATGAAAGAAAATTTTGACCGGTGCAAAAGAGACTTGGTAGAAAAGTTACAAGAAGACTTTTCAGAGAACATTTCCAATGAAGTCTCAAAACGGGAAACATTAATCGAGGACTTAAGAGACGAATTAAATGTCGCCGAAGCAAAGAATAGAGAGTTGGAATTGAAAATAATGAAAGCAGCTAAAGAAACAGAAACACCAAGGGAAATTATTTCACCTAAAGTGTCTCAAAAAGATCACACAGCTCTTCGAATACTGATTGAGCAAGAGTATGAGAAAAAATTAAAAGAGGAAAAAGTCAAGTTTGAAGACACAATGCAAGGTCTTCGGCGAGAGATTAATACTTTACAAGAAAAAAGGAGATTGATTCAAGATCGAATTTACAACCAAGACTCCGGTAACAATGAAAAGCATGTGATCGAGAAAAGCATTGCGAATTACAAAAAAGAAGTGTTAGCAAAACTAGAAGAAGAAATGTTACACAAATTAACAAGGGAAAAGAAGCCTTTAGAAGAATCGATATCAGAGTTGCAGAAAGACAATGAAGAACTGAAGCAGCAGAAGTGGGAGTTAAAAGCTCAATTTAGGAGAGAAAGATTGAAAATGGAGGAAGAATATGAGAAGGAGAAGGAAAACATCGAAGGCCAATTTATCAAGGAGAAAGAAGATTTAAAGAGCAAGTATGAGACTAGAGTACAAAAGGAACAAATGAAGAGAGCGATGGTGGAGAAGGTCCACCGAGCTACAAGTCCAGCGGATTCTCTTGTAAGTAGTTATTGCATGAACTTAGTAGTTTACTTATTACATCGTATATATGGTTTATTGTAGTAACAACTCAATGAGCACAGTGAACCCCATTTTTTGTTGTTTTATTCTTATTGGCATTAAAAACGAAACTTTGAGGATATTTTTTTTAAAAATGACATCGTGTAACTTTGGTGCCACCTTAATTTATTGGTAATTTAAGGTAGCACCAATCCACACGGTGTAGTTTTTAAAAATTACTAATTTTGCAAATTAGAGTGATAGAGAGGGTTTTTAGGAATTCTTAATTCTAAAGTATACGTCTTTTATGGTCCATGTCATTTGAAATCGGTAGTAAATTATTTGTGTTGGTATAACATCTGACAAAGAATACTGGCTCGTCCCTTGTCCCACTCAACTACTCTGTAAATCCATCCACCATTAGGAAAGGGCATGGTGACAAGGCCGATTGCGGGAATAGTTAAGAAGATGACGGAAGCAGAGGCTAACAGGATACAGCCTTTTGAAGACGTAAACATGTTTATTCTTATTGATTTTAGGACGCAAACCGAAATGACGAGACCACGAGAAATTTGCAGTGGGAAAAGATGGACCTCCAGGATGAAAACGAACAGCTGAAGGGAGAAGTGAAACGACTAACAATGAAGCTGGAATCCCTTGAGGCTAACTTTCAAGATGTCGTTGCCACAGAAAAAGCAAAGGTACGTACGTAGTTATTACAAATGGCAAACTTGTTACATCAATACACGTTTGGTTATAAATTGCTTACAGTCTCATAATCGTAACCGTAATCATAATCGTAATCGTAGTCATAATCGTAATCGTAATCGTAATCGTAATCGTAATCTTAGTCATAATCATAATCGTAATCGTAATCGTAATCGTAATCGTAATCGTAATCGTAATCGTAATCATAGTCATAATCGTAATCGTAATCGTAATCGTAATCGTAATCGTAATCGTAATCGTAATCGTAGTCGTAATCATAATAATTTAGAAATCATCATCAGCTTTATGGCAAGGTTCCAATGAACATGTTTGTTTGAGGTAAATCTTCTTAGCACTAATTATTAGTATTATACATATCTAGTGCGTTAACAGGAAAGGGGTCTAATGGACAAGACCATATTTGGACATGGAGAGTGTAATTTCCGGAGCAGTAAAGTAATGATAATAGGAGAGATCTTTTTTATTGAAATTAGTTTTAGAAAACCACTAAATTGTAACGAATAAGTTGTAATTAATTAATTATTTGTCCATTTCTATTGTATTCATTGCTGTAATTTTAAATTTTTTTATAATAATATTGTAAATC
>JANVCH010015566.1:0-11920 GCA_025505405.1 Epizoanthus rinbou
GTAACTCAGAAACTAAATTATATGAGTCCAACATGTCAGCCCAAATCAGTCTACAAGTAAGTAAACCAAACAGCAGGATAAAATTTTAACCCCGGGTTAAGCTTAACCCACTTTCGAACAACTGGACCCAGCTGGTGTAGAAAACGGCAGACGCCGAACGGCAAACGCGCGCGCTCAAATTCTGGTCAATGTGACCACTCCCTGCCTCGAGCGCGGATAGCATCATTTACCGCTAGTGCTTTAATTTTCTAATGACTATGGCGCGTATATATACTTAGACTGTTCCGCGGATGCAAGTTTCCTTCGCAGCGAGAAAATGCGCAATACTTTCAGTGACATATCACATCTTTGACTGTAAATAAACTGCTATATTGTTGGTAAATTGTTTTGTCAGGGAGGAGGCAAGTAATCTTCTGTTACATGCATTTTAGTTAATTATTAGCTTAGTATGAGCGCTGATCAGGCACTGATATCGATTTTGCTGATCCTTAACATTGGCAAGAAAATGTCTGATTGTATTAGTTATATAACTTATATAATTTTGTATATATCTTAAACACATTTTTATTTATTGTGCAACCAAGTGAATAAAGTTAAAGTTATAGCTTATACCATATACATGGCAGCAGCCGCGAAATTACTAACTTTCAGTGTGGTAGACATATGGTTATGAGACTTGTGAACGCATGCGGCCAAATTAGTTGGTCTACATTAAAATAGGTATGAACGGTTGTCTTAGTTTTAAACATATAAACTGTCCTGTATTCAGTTTCATTCTTGTCAACGAATAAAATATGAAAGCAGACTTCAGCTGCGGTGTGTATTAGTGACTGGATTGTTGAACTATTAAGTTTACGTTTGCACTAAAGAAAACATTTCTTGATTCATCAGCGTTTTACTACATGTCGGTTGCCATTTTACACGCGCGTGGACGAATCCGATCAAAAGTCATCCCTGTTTGATGGCTGTTTACGGAGATTTTGACTCCGCAAAAAAGCAGTAACTTTGTATCCGAATACTTTTGAATCCGAAACAATAATATGCAGTGTAAAACGCTGAACAAATCCAAATACTCAGTACAAAGTGAATCCGGAAACATTTACGAATACAATCTGCAAACTTTTTCTCACTATGAAGTGTAAACTGGCCTAAAAGTTGACGAAAGGCTAGCGCTTGAAACATTAGCTAAAATATTCTACCCTCAGGGCGTAAACATACAATATCAACAAATTAGGCGATAAATCCCGTCGCAGACGTTGAAAATCTGGGCTTGCTAGAGGCTAAACATCGGTGCGTACATCAGCTTAAGTGTAAGGACTGAAAACGAAGACGAAATATTTCAGTTGTTGGTGCGTGAAAGCCGATGACAGTCAAGCTGAAAGAAGATCTGAAACACTCTTCTTAAAATAAAAATAATAATAATTTATTTCTTAAAACGCATTTTACAAAGTCTCAATGCTTTTATAAAAAGTTTAAAATCGTTACATATCAGATATACTTTGGGTTTTACAAAATATTTTACTGTTCTTACTTCCACTATTTTGGTATATTGAGCGAAAAAATTCCAAATGATCGCCTATTGAAACATCAGAGTTGGCACGAGTACCAGTTTATACTAGTTGAAATATTACACACTCCTTACGATGTAAAAAAAGCACGTATTATAATTGCTTTCTAAAATATGATTAAAAATTATTTTAAAGTAATATCTTTGGAATTATAGTGTAGAAAATGAGTGTAAAACAAGAATCACCTCGTTGAACCTTTGAACAAGATTCAATCAATCGCCAATAGTATCACACGTTTCTGTTAGCGTTTAATTTGGAACATGTAATATACATGTATACATTTCGATCTCACTTAAAACCTGCCAAGATGTCTTGTGCTAACTGAAATCATATTAAAATCGAAATCAATCAAAACTTCAAATCAATCAACATCCAAAATCACCAGCAGATTAGGTTAAAAAATAGAAACATATTACAAAATAATTCTAATTTACAAACACAACATTTGGAGGGAAAAGCTGGAAAAAAAGGGTATTGAAGGACTGAGTATTTAAAAAACACTGGCATCATCAAAATTCAATAGAAACTGCCAAGTTCAAGGTGAATTAACTGAACAAGAAATATGAATAGAAGCTTAACTGTTTACCGATTTTAATTCGATAATCTGAATGAAAAATCAAATAGTTGGTTTAGTGAATCACTCCCAGCTTGCATGGCTTTGTTTGGAGGCTCTGGCGCTTTCTTTGATGAAAACAGTTGCAGGGTTTGGTTTGGTTTGGTTTTGTTTTGTTTTCTCTGCAGATGGAGCAGAAAAATGTTCCTCAGTGAAGGAAAAGAAACCAGCAAGAAATATGTTCTAATTTGCCAGGTTTGCATGACAAAGTCAAATTTATGGGATGAAATAATTATGATCTTGAATTAACAACATCACAGAAAATGAAAATAGACACTAATAGGGAAGAAAATCGGGACAGATTATCACTAGCTTCTGAAATTTACTTTGCTTGCTGAAAAATCATTACTCACGCACAAAATAAACGATTCGGTATTTGTGGAAATGTAATTAGAATATCATACAATGCAATAATATTTGCATGTCAGTTGCCTGCTACTGATTCAGAGGAAAAGACTAATCTTTAATGGTGTGAAATGGACCGTAATTTTCCATTTAATGGGCTAAAGGCAGGTGTGACTACTTAATGAACTTCAATGAAGAGGTACAGGTTTGCAATTATTGACAAGATGTGAGAGATGCTTAGTTAAACACTGCTAACACAGTGCAGTACCTGCCTTAAACAAATTTGTCATAATTGAATAAAAAGCAGCCGTCAGAAAAGCTTATTAAATGTGAAAATTAATTTCATATTCCTATCTGTTCTCTTCGGCAATAGAACTTTGAAAGAACCAGAAAGAATTAAACGATTTCACCGGTTTTATTTGCATTGCATGTTTTTCGTTGTCAGTATATCTTTCTTGCCACTGACACTAAAACACACAAATAACAACATTACTTTAAGATCTGCTAATTATTTCTAAATTAGAAATCTATCGAGTTGGACTGTGCAAAATGGATATGTGCGGAAATGGTCTATTATCTGTTTCAAAAGACTCACAACGGAATCTAAAGTCTTGCGAATGGCCGTTTCAAAATTTAAAAACAAAAAGTTGATACCCCGCGATTTTGCGACAATCCTTGACGAAACACCACAGTTCAACATTTTAGTAGCACATTAGTGACTCGGAATGAATCTATGTAAGGGGCTTAACAGACCCAGGGGCCTTCCGGCATTAATTCATTCGATCATTTTAACAAAATGGACGAACAAGAGTTCCTGGAGATACTTCTTTGAATTACGAGCGACTTGTTGTTCTAATTAAATTTTACTTAGTATCGGCGTTATGAACTGCGGAGAAGGTTTTACCTGTTTACATCATTGTACGGTAGCTGTGAGATTCAATTTGCGATTGTTTGAATTCACCGACCTTGTCAAAGACCAGGATCAATGATACATTACTATCGCTGAAAGGTTTACCAAAGAAGAACAAAACTCTCAAGCCAGCTGCGCTGGTGAAACGTATCTTGTATCTGCGTATTATTTTATGATACAACGTAACTCACACTTCAAGTGGTTGCTACGGTGCTGAAGCAGAACAGCCTTCGTAGTGCCAGGGCAAAAATTTATGAAATAAATGAAATAAACAAAAAGCACTTTACAGATTACACATACATCATTTCTCCTTTTGAAACGATTTTGGGGAACTACTATAAACTCCCATAAGCTGGTTCTTTAAAGCAGCATAGATTTGACGTACGAACTAAACAGGACCACACAAGTGTATTTAAATGTGTATAGAATAGGATAACGTTCTGTAATTTACTTATTTTAGCATCTCCTGAAGTATTTGACTAAGATAGACTTAGTTTCTACGGCCAATTTCCCACACATCTCGTTACTTTTATCTTTTATCATTAATTCCTAACAAGATTATACCAAATGAAGATTGAAGATAGTTGTCTTGTTTATGATATTTTATTCAAAATTTTAATTTACAACACAAACTTAACACACAGTTGATCTTCGCAACAGGAAGCTGCCAGAAACTTTTAGTTTTTCACCGCAGCACTCATTAAGAATATTTAAACGATACTTGATATATCTGGAACATTGTCAGACACGTTTGATTTGGATCTAAGAATTTAAATATTACCAAACACTCCGGTGTGATGCTCTTGTTTATATTGATATGATGACATGTACTAAAAAAGAAAATCTTAGTAAACTAGAATCTTTGGAGAGTGCGTTTTTAACACATTTGTTTTGCTTCCATAATCTACACATTGTTGAAATTGTAAAAAGTCGAAAGCAATTAATCATAAAATGGAATGAAAATATGAAACTTTGAACAAACATATTTTCAGACATCATCAATCACAAGTGATGATTTGAATAGCTCTTTTATGTTACAGTTGGCCTCGTATTAAATATAATATATTTTAAAACCTCCGTTCTGCGGTTCAGGAATCGAATCTTATACGATTGTCAATTTGTTCAAACATAAACTTAATATGTTATTAGAATAAATCGATAGTTTGTACAGTTGTTGAGGAATTCAGGTTAAGCAATAATCTTGACACTTTGAACGGGGTAGAACCTGTCACATTTTGAAGATATGTTTGTGTAAAGAACAAAAACTCATGGTTCAAATGGCGTAAATCGAATAAGAAAATGAAAGTGTAATGTTAACTTTGGAAAACGACACCTTAAACAGTTTATATCGAAAACTATTGCTACTAAAGAAACGTTTAGCATTTAACAGGTCATTTCAATATTATTAGCAACTAGTTATAATCTTTCAAAGGAACAGTATGAATTTGTCAAATTTGTTTTAAAACATTACCAGTGCTATTTCATCACATTTTGATTTAGCAGTAATACCCCAGGCTACGTGTTCAATTTTGTTTGGTGTTTCAACTTATCAAAAACATATCTGCAAGTTTTCTTGTCAAAATGGTGTATTTTCGTTACATGTCAAGCTGCCCTCTAAGCAATTCTACAATTTAAACAAATCTTGTTATACAGAAAGTTAATTAATTCCATTAAAGCCTTTTTGAGACTATAAACATCTTAACAGGTAGACATCTCTGATTTTATTTTATGCCAAGTAAAAATTAATAATTCTGTTTCGAGCTTTATCCATCGAGACAAGTCATCAAGCAGAAAAAGACTTTGCAGCAAAATAAAACGGCGTTGAGACTAAATTTTTGTTAACGATGGAGAACATATATTAATAGTTGATACCATTTATAATGCGTTTCAAAATGCAACCAGAATTAGTAAAAAACAACACTTCCGCCGCCCTCACGATCGTTATCAATAAGTGATTATTTGTTCATGGATTTCCCGTGCAATCTAATTTGATTTTGTGGCCTTCGATAAAACTTTTTAATTTTCGCAGATTACGATTTTCGGTAACAGAGACAGTAACAGATAAAATCTGCATCTTTTGCCGCAGAACAACTATGTTTGAGATTTGGTCTTTGTTTATCCCTGTGAAAACCTAAAACGGCTTTTACGATACCCAATATACCTGACCTATTTCGTCAATATTTTGTTCATCAAGGCAATAAAATCGCACATTAAATGCGCATCTCCGTTGCACTATTAGTCGAAACATGTTTATTTTCGCAAATTTACTTCACTTAGTAAAGGCTAGCGCTATTTGTTGACTTTGTTGAAAAAATTATGTGCCCAATTTCCAATAGGGAAAGATAATTGTTATGAAGTGTTTTAACACAATACACGATGGGTAAATTAGAGCAATTTTTGTTGAACAGACTCAAATGGCTGGCAATAACACATTCATAACAACCCGCCATCTGGAGCATCTGCTCAATGCGCAGTAATCAATGCCGAGGACAGCTGGCTCCGTCTGCCAATCAGAACGCTAACTCGAGATGAAAAACGGAGCCAAATAAAATGCGAACAATCAAGAAAGTATATCCTTTTAGAGAGATACATTTAAGGAGGTAAAATAAATTAGCAACAGTGCCAACTGAGACAATTATTTAAGCCAGTAAGTTTTAGACTAATAGAAAATTAACTTTCTCGATTTGGTTTAAATCCTTCAAAAATCACGCTGGTTGATTCGACAGAAATCCTTGGGTTTACTGATCATATTTAACGTACGGATGTTTATAGGTTTTTAATATACTCGATTTTCAAAGCCTATTCATTGGGTTTGACGCCTAATTTCATGGACATTATTCAAAATCGCGGTTGTTAGAAAGGTACAATACCTTCCCAATTTGGGTAGACCGGAACAGTTTCGGCCAATAACCTTTACGAACAAATAGACTTTGTTTTTAATGAGTGACGTGTTGTTATTAAGTGGCCCTGTATTTTAATGACAGTGAAATCTCATAATGTCGCATGTCAAGGGCTTTCAACAAATCAGCTAATATAAATGCGCCTGTAGGAAACTTGGGGATTATTCATACGAAAGATTTGTCGAGGTCAGACCAGACTGGCTCAGAACGCCGCGCCCAAAACATCAAAATGCAACACTCGACATCAAACTTTAGTGTTGACTCGCTCATGGGGAAAAAGGACCCAGAAAACCAGGTTCAATCTACAGAAAAGCAAGATTTGAACCAAAACGAGAGGAAATCTGCGTTTTCAGTTACTCAACTCCCAAAGAGAGAATTCCACGTTCCAAACCTTTGCAACTGCCAGCCATGTCAGCAGAATTCAGTTCCCGGTTTTACAGCTGTTAGCCAAAACGGTATTGGTGCTATTGGTGACCCGCGCTTCATGACTCTACAAACCGTGGCTGCCGTTAGCGTTCCAGCGCCTGTGTATCTGCCTAAAGGTGAGTCTTTGTACGGAGCTGCGTAAACCTTCAATTATCAGGTCTTTGCGAAGTGTGTTGACTAAACTGGTCTAATGGTTCGCGGGGTTAGTTAAACGCCCTCTCTAGCATCTGCTGACATTCAAACCGCTACTCATTTCGTTAAATGTCATAGCACAAAAGTACCAAAGAAATCTAGTTTTCTTATTCTTTAATTTACGAGCTATTACTGAGGGTTGAGATTCATGCAAACAAGTAGAATTGCAAGTTTATTACACAACTACCGTTACCCTGTAATCAAAAAACTCGAATGAAGTTAAACAGTGATAGCTTTCTAAGCATACTTATTTAGAACGCGGTGCTCAAAACGATCGCCCATTAGCCAATAATTAGAACTATTCATTTGCGGAAAACAAAACGGGCAATTTATGACTTCGAATGCGAGTTCGTTGTGTTATGCATTTTCTTTAGAAAAACATAAAACTGCTTGTGTATAGCTGGGTGTTGGTACTACTGAGAAATATTGAGTTTCCTTCTTCTAAGTCGTTTATTCGGCACTAGTTATGCTTTGTATTTAATATATGTTTTAAACTGTTTTGCAACAATAAAAATATATATATTTCTAAAGCAGTAATTTACGGCCACGTACAGGCAAAAGAACACCGTTTTTTTGGCAGCACCCATGGCGAGGAATTGTTTATGATCCTGCTTTAGAAAACCCTTCCCATTAAATCGAATTTATTCTCTCTGTAGAAAACGAAACGTTATTGAATATTGTCATTGTGCAGTACATACATTCTGGTTCATTCCGCTAATGTCCCAGTATAAAGTTATTGATCATGTATGGTCAGTGTACTCGGAAACTTCTAGGGGTAGAATTTATCGGAGTTCGTCCGAAAAATATTTACAATTTGTCAACAAGCATTGGAAAAAATGTTGAAAGTCATAAAATCTGTTATTATAAAATAAGTAATTTGGCCAAAAGCGAAATCCGTATTTTCGAGTTTTAATGTTTGAGTTTTCTAATCGTAATTTTCAGACCTAAAACTTTACTCGTCCGTCTATGAAGAAGACATGGCTGAAGTTTTCCTTTCACTTTGAACGTGAACTAACAGCCTTCAAACCTTATTACAACATACAGTAATGCAAACGAAGCTGAATTATGAGAGATTGAAGACATGTTTGCAAACGGTTATTTGAAATGATACGAAAGCAAATGCCGTAATTATCAAAAATATCAAAAGAAATAACAAATTTGAACTCAAGGAAAACTAAATAAAATGGGTCTACAATACATTGAAAATGCATGTGCGCGAACCAGAAATGGGAAGTGTTCTCTCGCGTGTGTCGGCTTAATCGTGCTTTCACTTGTTTCAGATCCAATAAACTTTGGACGTGATTTCTCTCTTTTACTCTGTTTCTTTCTTGCTCTCAGCTATTAATTAAGGAATCACTAACCTCTTGAAATTGTGCTAGCAATTATATTTCTGTCAGTTTTCAAGGACTTTTCAATGCAATACCAAGCAATTAATTTGGCGTATTATACATTAATTGCTTATTCATATCTCAAATCTACAATCTACCAGATTTTGAAACCATAAAGGTTAAAATATTTCTTCTCCGGAAATTTGCCAAATTGTTCTCAGTTCAATTTTGGATTAGCTGACAAAAAAAAGAGTTGATCCCCAACCACGCACCGAAGTATGATGTTCTAATAATATTTTAAACTGTCTATGATATTTTAACGCTAATGGTTGTTTTATTGACAAATTATTTATAATTTTTATAATTTTCAAGTGATTGAGCGCTTGGCATATGTATTTTAATTGGTTTCGGGAAACCGGATAAAGAAACTTTGAAATCTGAAGAAAGGTGGAGAAACAAACTTAATGCGTTAAGAAACCATTACGAAATTATCCTACGTTAAGTAAACTTGGATCAAAGACTTTTGTTACAGAAAATTAAAGCTATGTTTCAACAGGAATTAATGTGTTTAATATACAGCAATTCGACATCAGATTCATTTTAAGCACAAGCAAAATTCCATACGAATTTCTAATGCTTTTTGTATGGATTTGATTTGGATTTGGATTGGAGCTCATCTAATTTCAAGACAGTCGCCTTTCCAAGGTATAGGTCTACAACTTTTAAGCTAAAACTTTAAACTTTCTAGGTGAGATTTTGTCGACAGGTTGTTAAGTTGTACTGAAATTACTGAATAAACAGTTTGAACAAGTATCATTAGTGCAACACAAAGAGAGACCGTTTAACGCTACACAAACAGTGACAACAAATGGCTTTATTTCATATGAGCTAGGAGAATAGTATCTGTTCCAGTAGAGGAACTTTCAACCACGGGCACAACAAGAAACTGAAGAGTGAGTCAGATCGATTAAACAATTCTTGAAAAGACAACAATTAAAACAACATGGCAAGCGCTCATGTACATGGGAAAATTAATTGTAGAGATGGCTGACAATTTAGCTGCTTTGTTAAAGGTCACTGCCTGATAAATTGATGCGAATTAATGAACAGTTTAGAAGTTAACTAAAACGGCGCCATCTTTTGCCACAAAAGCCATGCAATAAATATTTCCCACGCCCTCTTTGTGTTACTCTCTTAACACGTACATGTGCAAGTTGAAGCAGCCATTGTTGTCGACCATCCATACTCATTAGTTTTAATTCGTTGAGAATTATGATTCTTAAATTTGTTCCTGCCACCCTTGCTTTACGTTTTCATTGCTTTGTTGTCAAATCGAAAGCTCGTTTACAGATCGATTCCGAAATCTTTTAAAAAGCAGCCACATATACAGTGTCCTTGTTTAGTTACCATGACCCTGAACAACAGAAAGTATTACTAGCTAAACCGAATACAGAATTTTCAGCACTGCTAAAATCAGATCGTTACAAATGTAGCTATCCAAATATGGTTCCAATTTTCTCAAATCAGATCAATTTGTCTCTTGCGTGTGACAATAATTACTGTTAAAATGTGCTGTAAATTCAGCGTGAAAACTTCGAAAATGCAAATGAAATGCGATATTTATAATCAACAAATTTTGTGTACTTTATTCGTCTTCTATTCGTGTTATTGAACTAAAGACTGCAACAATTATGTAACTTAGATAAGTACAATTAAGGAAGTTTAAAAGTTAAAAGCTTTGTAATTTCATTTTAGACTATAAACTTACCATCACACGCTAATAATAAATAAGATTTCATGTTAATTTCAAACGTAAATGTCATATAAATTGGTTCTCATTTTAAAAATAGAAGATATTTCATGGCCGCGCGGAGATACGATCAGACGATTTTTATCTTCGAGTGTTGATAATATCCTCACTCGTGACGATATTTTCAACTCGACTGAAGATACAATTGTGTCGTCGGAAAATCATCGGAAATTTGGTAATTTTCGAAATATTTTCGGAAACGCTCGAAAAGGCTTGAAAAACTTCGGGAAATATTCGGAAAACTTCGGATATCTTCGGATTATAATTTATATATATACATGTAAAGATGTTTAATTTAGAGAGCACAAATAAATATGTTGTTGTTGTTGAAAACTTTCGGAAACGACCAAGAGTTAGTGTCTCCTTAGGTTACAACATGGCAGCGGCTATTTTAAAAATAACTAGAGAGTGTTAGAGAGGGAAAAATATTATTTTTCACGTGTTTGGATACGCTGTTTAGGGCGTTTAGAGACATGTGGATTATCGCTTTTATTTCACGCTTAAATCTCAGGTAATTTATGGCTTAGTGAATAATAAAGCATAATATGTATATGATGGTTTGTAACATAAAGATCTATCTGTCTAAAATAATGCAAAATGTTAAAATAGTCTATAACTTCGTTGCTTGGTTCAAGTTTTAGTTTTTAAAAAGTAATTTTGAACAATTGAAAATGTTAAGTATTTAGTCCAACAATAAATTGAAACTTAAATCTTTCACGTTATTACCTTCTAATGTTTTTTTAAAACTAAATGAAACGTGATAATTTATCAGCAAATAATAATAATAATGACGATGCGATGACGATGATGATGATGATGATGATGATGATGACGTTGAAGTTGACGTTGATGATGGTAATGATGATGCAAACATTTATACAAGTGCCCGCTTGTTAATTTTGGAGTTGAGGCTTGGCCGAGCTGAACATTTTTACTTTTGGGCAATTTCAACCTGAAAACATTCTAAGGAAAATTAGCGTCTGAGGTCAGGCTACGTTCTTAAGGCCGTTCGTATTT
This sequence comes from Epizoanthus rinbou, assembly GCA_025505405.1. Classification (NCBI taxonomy): domain Eukaryota; kingdom Metazoa; phylum Cnidaria; class Anthozoa; order Zoantharia; family Epizoanthidae; genus Epizoanthus; species Epizoanthus rinbou. The sequence goes on from JANVCH010015566.1 coordinate 11,110, forward strand.
TTACAGTTCTAAATGTAAGCTGAATTAAATTACATCAGGTATAATCAGTCAACCGATATAAAACATTTCAACTTCGAGTGGCTAATGATTTTGTTTTGAAGTCAGTGAGTTTTAGGATACGATTTTCAGTATTGTTCTGAAAGTAAAAGAATATAACTAGTTGTGCCTTTCGGCAAGTGCCAACGAGGTGAAATCATTTGTTTTTTTTCTGGAATTTCTGAAACCCTGAAAAGGAATCTCTGCTAAAATAAGGAACCCTGCAGTTATTTGTTGGCTTGTAACGGCGATTAACCAGATAATAAATGTACTGAACTCAGTGATCAAGGAATATTTTGTAATTTATGATTACACAACGCTGGCGTTCAATGACAATTTTTGTGCTATAAGATGTGTACAGTATTCTGTTCGTTTCTTTAAATTTGATCTTAAGTCTTTAAGAACGTGTCGATCGACGAAAGAACACACTGGTTCAGAATTGAGAAGCGAACACACTGGTTCAGAATTGAGAAGCGAACACACTTGTTCTGAATCGAGAAGCGAACACGCTGGTTCTGAATTGTGGAGCGAACACGCTCAGGTTCTCGAGAAGCGAACACGCTGGTTCTAAATCGAGGAGCAGAGAACACGCTGGTTCTGACCAAAATGTGTGCGTATAACCCTATTCCTTGATCACATGTTGCTTACAATTGAATTTACAAAGAGAAATAAGGTGACTAAAAGCACGAGGAACAAAGGCAAGGTGACGTCACTGCCAAATATGGGGTATTACTTACACCCAAATATGGAAAACGAGCAGTCACGCAGAAATTGA
>JANVCH010015677.1:0-11917 GCA_025505405.1 Epizoanthus rinbou
GTTGATACAAAGTATTAGTCATTTCGGATGTCGTTTCCAAGTCATTTAGAGTGTATTATCAGCTGTATTACGGACAACAATCATCCTGATCCAACTCCTTGCTTGCATTTATTTGCGCCCTTTAGCTGCAGACTTTTTATCGGTGCCATGACCTTTTGATCTGGACGAGTTATAGTTTTGAAATGCTCTCGCGTTCTATGTTGCTATGTTCTGATGTACTGCCAATTCACGAACAGAGGAAACAATTGAAACGCTTTGAGCAGATCTTGTCCAGACTTGAAGCCCAAAAGATTTAAGAAATCAGTGCATATAAGGAAGTGGGTCGGAAGTCATGCTTCAACTGTAAGGTAAAAGAAATCGATCAACACTTTATTTTGTGTTTTTACATAATTTTTGAGTTATACAGAAGCTTTCAATGTTATGTGTATAATGATTTGAGTCGGGATTCTTTATGTACACACTTGAAGACTCGTTAGTCGAAGCCAGAGCCGAAGGGCTTGAAGTTGAACGCATGAATCGTCGACCCTATATCGCGTACGGTGTCTTGTACGCCCCACGATGAAGAGTTTAGTTTCAGATCGGTACCCAGTAACCCACGATAGCACAGGAAAACTAGTTTTTATAATACAGAGAATATTTATTGTGTTATTCAATAATTGGGAATCTCTTGACACTTCTAGATGTACTCTTTTTGTTTATTTTCGTTTTAAATAATTAAACAGTCACGTTTGCAAAGATGTGCTTTTGTTTTGAAGGATCTTGATCTACATACATATCATTTTAATCAGCCAGCTTTGAATTTGTGGTAATTATTCGTCATAATTTTATTTCAATTCCTAGTTGTGGTTTATCAGAGAGTTCATTTGAATAGATAATTATAGTGAATTTTCCTGATAAACACATGGTTGCAACAAGACCCATTTTATTGCATAATCAGTTAATTCTATAACTAAAGAGTATTTTGAAAAACAGAAATTATGAAATATTATAAAACAATTATAGTAGTTATATTAACATATTTTAATTTTAAAAACATAGTAATATTCAAGATTGTAAATAAAATATTTTGCCTGGTACATGGAGTACCATATTTATCACACAACCTCATGTATTCTGTCATATTATTCCATAATTATATAATTATATGAATTAAAGTCTTTGAGGAAAAAAGAAGTTTTTAAAATCATTTCTGTCTGTGGATCAGTCATTATGTGCTAACTAGTCAGTTATGCAGAGTTTAACCCTGTAATAATTATATAATTTATTAGGCCTGCAATGATATACCGATACATCACTATATCAGGATATTTTTTGCCACGATACAAATATAAAAATTTGGAACATCAGGGATCACAGTTCGCATTTTTTTCTAGGCACACTTGTGCTCCTAACTTTGACTTTTTATGCGCACAGCTAAAAATTTGGTCGCACAGCCAAAGGACCTAGGGTGCAGGGCTAGAATACTGAGATGCAAACCCAGAAACCTTTGTTTGAGTTAGTAGGATATCGGTTGAAGTAATTATGTTATTAATTAGTATTTGTGAATACCATGAAACGTTAATACAGTTTCTAATTCAAAAGTTCTAACAAATTTATTGTTGTTTTTTTCAATACAGTAGCGAGAATGCAATTGTTTTGTTTCATTTTGTTTTACTCAAAAATAACTTACCTTCCAACTGATGGCTTTGTAAAAAACTAAAACAAATTCCTTTGTTGCATGGTCATGCATTCCTTTCTTTCGATTGACCCAAGAGGTCTGTGTGGCGCCATGTGGACTCAGCCATGCATAGAAAAGCCTTCGGTCGCTTCGGTCAGCGTCATACATGCGCGTGTGCGCTCGATTGCGAAGCACTCACCAGGCATGTTATTCACACAATTATAGACAAAAACAGCTAGAAAACTACCACAAAAAGACACAGGAGACGGACTGAAAAACGTGATTTTCTTTACAACAATCTGAGCAAAGATCAAGTTATTCTGTTTCACGGACACACTGATGTTTTTACCATCAGAATTGAAGATTGTTGGAGACTTCTTGTCGCATGTTACAATCCGCATCTGAGCGCACGCTGCTCGGTCGCATTTTGGCATGTCCTGTTAGTCGCAAACTTCGATCCTTGTAATGTGTGTGACCAGCATGAGCTCGAGGGACGATCAAACACTGCTACCCCTCCCCCCTGGTCCTCCTACCCATACATCCCCCCATACCCTATAGAAGAGCTCCATTAGTCTGTGTATCAGTGTGGCAGGTATCTCCCGGTCTTCAACCATTGTAGCAGCGTACATAATGTGTGTGACCAACATGAGCTGGAGGGACGCTCTGAAGGCAATTAAGTGTGCTCGGTCTGTGGCAAACCCAAACTACGGCTTCCAGCGGCAACTGCAGGACTTCAGTAATAAAGATGTAGACAAGGTAAGCTATATTATTATATGGCTTGTTAATTTCGTGCGCAGTGATTGGTCAATTTCAGGTCCGTAAGTTGCCGTACGGACCTCTCGCTCTCGAGCGGCTGTCAGTTTATCTTTTCATGTGTTAACACGCCCTCACTTGCTCCAAATGATCAACAAAGCCATACAATAAATATTTTACTAGCCTCGTTTGCTCGGTCCGTACGGTAAGTTATGGATCCTCGTTTTTTCCTTCCCATTTTCATGAAACTGAAGAAAGGAAAAGCTCGGCCCATAACTTACCGTACGGACCGCGCACTCGGCTAATAAGAGGTGTGTATGTACTCTGTTTCCCAATATATACTTACATGTAAGGCTTTGAGTTTCTTTTTTACTTTCACCACCGATCCACTAAATCTAATTATTTTGAAACCTACAATCCTGGACAAAATTGTTGGACCGATAAGCCATTTCGCCCCCTCCCCCCACTCAATGTTGGTCAATTTGTGGACATTTAGCCCAAACCTAAGATTAATTCGAACAGAGTGTATAACATTGATCGGGGGTGGGGTGAGCGGGGGGAGGTCTAGAAACGTTTTTAAAAGTGTTCGGGGCCGTGTTCAGTCACAATAATCGTGTATGTTAATATATTTACCAATAGCGGTTAGTTTATGCCTGCCGGTCCAACGCGTTTTGTCCAGGATTGTAGTAACGTGGCTCGTTTAACTCGTGCATTGTGCATTCGAACGTAGCAGGCTGAAAGGAACTGTGGTCATTTTCACAAAAAAAGGTGTCCCAGAAAAAACTAATATTAGAACAATATTTTTAATGTTTTGTACAGAGCAGGTAAACATATACAAATGTCCGAAATGTTGGAGCAATTGGTTACTCCGTAACCGAGCTATCAGACAAATAATATTCGAAACATTTACTGCAATTAGTATGTCCCGGCCATCTTGGTGTAGTAAGTGGTACACCAAGATGGCGGACAAAAATGTACTCTGCAAATAAAGCTGTTTTCTTTTAATGAGAAGGATTGGATGCACTTAAAAACCTTCAGTTATGACTTTTAAGTTTAAGTTTATTAAATCTTTACCGAGGAGGCCTCAGTCACTGGAAGGTGATTTTCGTGAGAGCCCTCAAAGGTTCATCAAGACGGAAATTTTTTCATTTGCCCAAATATATTGATTTTTACAACATTTAGGAAATATACTGAGTCAGAGTGTCACAAAATTCAAAATACTGCAACTCAAAATCGAATCGACGTTAAACTTTCAAAAAATGCTTTTGATGCCGATATCGGAATCTTTTCAAAATAACAGCTTTACAGGTATTGTAGTTTAGATTTTAGAGTTCTGATGACGTCACGTGAAAACGGCTATCTGTATTCCCATTCCGGAGCAAGAATATCCCAAACGAATGCGCCCTATAAACATTTGCTTCAAATACGGTGCTATACAAACTGGGATTGTTTATTGATATGAAATCTTTTCTCACGAATAATAATCTTAAAAACATTAAAAGTGTAAACAAAGCAAACTATTGTCAAAAGACCACAAATTTCATTCTGAAAATGAACTGCAATGTACAAGAACAATAGTAAACACATTGTGATATAATAGTGAAACATGGCAATTGTTGGTACTGTAAGGAGATCTTGGATGTTGGTCATTTCCGAGGTTGAAACAATTTATAACGCACAAGCTTGTAGTTAAGCTCGAGTGTATTTCAGCTCAAATAATTACAGTGATAAGTACGTCATGTTTAATATTACGTTCCAACCCTGTCACACCCCAATATCACAGCATTTCTGATGACCTTGTGTCTGGAGTGTCAGATCAAGAGAACAATGTCGCAATCTACTTGGTAACTTAACTAGAAACGTTAGTCAGGGTATTTATCTGTCCTAATCAAACATTCCTTTTGTCCCCCGCAATCGGATATAAGTCTTGGTGCCATGCTACTTGGTGAACAGAGTGAAATGTTTTGAAAACGCAAAACGAAAGGATTCTCTTCCATACGGATACGTTTGTAAAAGCTTCCGTTTTCGTGTGGACGGACGCAGTCAAAAGTTGGGTTTGCATATGAAAATTATCCTTGTACATGCATACGTTCTCAAAGAGTTCTGATTTCAAATGAAAACCTGGGTAACGCATCTGTGCGGACGGGGCTTAGTTTCAGGAAGCGTGAGCAAATCGGGAAGGCAATAAACGTCACCAGTCACAATGATTCGTTACAGAACAAAACAACTGAATGTGACAATGCAAGGTTCGAAACACGTTCTGGTTCGCCTTCCAAATTTACACCAAGATGTATGCCCCATCCTGTCGATCGTCCACACTAAAACGTTCAAAAAGGAGACTTCTATGACGTGACAACGCTCTCCAAATTGGTGACTTGTGAAAGCGGAGGTGTCGACGGGCGAAAATGGAGGATTCAGTTCCAAACGTCATAATCAGACTGATTACGCATGCCCCACATGGCGAGAAAATACTAAATGTATCGCGGGCGCTAGTTGGCATGCAAACAGTGCAACGTATACTTTTATAATCGTTTCCAGCATCTAGTTTGGACGGTCAAGTGTGGACACAAAACGTTTTACCCGTTTCCGATAAGATAAATAAACGAAGGCTTTTGAAAGCGTATTTAAGGTGGGAATCCAAACCATCTTGTTGTTTTTCTGGTACATAATTATTACATGTGAATGTTCCTGTGATTGAAATATTGAAGCCACATTGAAATAATGAATGACAAAATAAAGGAAATGCACCAAGAGCGCAGAACTTCACGAGCAGTTGAATACAAGTTTGCGCCATCGTCATATTTTAAAGCTGCGTATGTTTCATTACAGTGGAACCCCGATTTAACGAAGCCAATTTTTGGGCTGAGTGCGAATTTTAATTAAATGTGATATAATGAATAACCATTGTGATATTCAATAACTCGTCAATACACCTGACTAAAAGTTTTATTTCTTTCTCAGAAAATGGAAACCATGTTTTCATTTGCTCACGCGCGACGGGTGCCAATTCATGTCAGTTTCATGCTGGATATATACGTGTCAAAACATGTCAACGTTTTTCTGTCAACATTCTTTTTAATATATCTCGCAACCCAAGGCTTAACTGTCGGGGTTTCTTTTATAACGAATCCCCGATATAACGACGTCATTTGCTCCGTCCCTTGGTACATCGTTATACCGGGAGTCCACTGTACTCACTCTATCGAATAGCGCTCCAGCAAACTTCACTCCAATAAAACAAGTTCTTTTCCATTCTCTGTATTTAAAACAATGAATACTAAACAAGCTGAATAACTGTCAAATATACGTCTCTGTTTCGAGTGCATGAACCGCGCATGTGCTATGAATATCATCTTTGCACAACAGTTTCACCTTGTATGAAGTGTCTTGTACAGGTTCTGTATACTGTGCTCTATGGGTCTCTCTGCATCAATTTTCAAGTCTTTGTGTTTATTTTACTCGGAGGTGCTCTGGCACTTTCAACAACAAAGTTAGTTGTTTCTGAGAAGAGAAAGAAACAGAGAATGGCTCAGCGACTGGATCGTGTTTGGTGGGTACATGACTAAACAGAAATAGCCGTATTAAACGACAATCAGTAATGACTATCTCTATCTTACAATTACTGGCAGAAAATCAATGCAAGGCCAGATATTTAACCCTCGAACATTGAAGGGGGAGGGTCATTTTGACCGCCTTCGTACCCCTCCCCCTTCAAGGCTTTTGAACCTGAACGTTTTGCCTTTTAAAAAGCAATTGCCATGAAACGTTTGGAAGCTGTAGCCTAACAGATAATACCTCCCTTGACACTATTTACATGACGTCAACATATATAATTTATATTAAGTTTCAACAAGCAACTGGTTTTTAAAAACCTTTTCTAGTTTTTATAATCTATTTTTGTGGATTGTGTCTTTTTAATGTTTTTGGTTGTTTTAAGAAATTCTGAAAAAATGGAAAAGTTTCAAAATGCAAGCCGGCCGCCATCGTTGGCTGTTATCGTGGCAATAGTAAGCTACATTAGCGTGCCAAATATCAAGCCGCATTGAAAATCGGTTTGATTTTCGTATCTCTCTTGTTGAGTACGTGAAAAAAAGTCAATCAATCAATCAACCAATCAATAAATCAGTCAATCAATTCATCAATCAACCAATCAATAAATAATCAATCAATCAACCAACCAATCAATCAATCAATCAGTCAATCAATTCATCAATCAATCAATCAATCAACCAATCAATAAATCAATCAATCAATCAACCAATCAATAAATCAATCAATCAATAAATAAATCAATTAATTAATTAATTAAGAAATCACTCAATCAACATTTTAAAGTAAATACCTGAAGCAACTCCATATTTCGTCTTGCCACGTCACTTAAAGCCGATCCTTGACTGGGGCTGATATTCACTTCTGAGTTCAGATGAAAAGTCTGCAAAACAAACAGTACAGTGCTATTTATGCGGTTACTCCCCCTGGATTTACATAATTTTTCAGAACATTAACACTTGTCTTACAGTGCGACTACAGAAACCGGGATCACTTTGATTTAGCCGACTGAAAGAAACAAACCGTAAAACTACAATAATATATAGAGTGGTAGTGCTTACATAGCGGAGCCTACGCAGTCTCGATGCGCTTTACAATTATAATATACACGGCGCCGATGGCTGCCAGTTACAGTGTAGATGCCGGCCACAAAACTGGGATCACTGCCCCACTCGTATCGACAAGTGTGTGGGTTCTGTTAAGTTCCCCGATAGAACGTCAAGAGACTAGACCAATGGCTTAACGTCCCCCAGTGTCCACGGACGGTATGAAAATATCCAATGAAAATGAGCGATTGCAACGGTTTGTCTGGAATCAAAACCGCAAACTCCATTTATATTGTTTCAAAGTCGTGTTATGATTGACTGCTCTTTCGCAGGTGACCCCAGTTTCTGTAGTCGCACTGTAAATAATTTTCAGCCGAATCTCAGCTCCTTTATTCCCAATTTTAATAGGTTGCACAATCCTCAGAGTAAATGAAAAGCATGTCGCGAGTGATCACTGTGCAATGCGTCCAGAGGAAACTGATCTGACCAATCCGGGCATGGAAAGTCATCCACTGCCTTCACAAGCTTACCCAAGCCCCACGTCACTCCGATCCACCATCACATCCTTAACACTTTATCCAAGTCTACATGTACACCCTCTGAATTAATGTTAGCAAAACCGACTGTGTTTCAAACGAAAAGTACAGAGGTCACACATGTCAACAGACCCTTCATCAGTCTACATAAAGATGTTGATTTTGCAGAATGCTGGACTTTAATAGAAGAAGTATGGCACAGCTTTACAATAATTACGATGATTCACTGAACACGTCATGTTGTCATTGACACGCGTCATCTCACTTATACATTTTACTTTTACATTATACCTTTACATGTTCACTACGTTTGGCACTCCCTTGGCATTCCACACTGGTCCCCGTTTGAAGACTTCTATCAAGGACGCAGACGGTGTGACGACAGTCCCCCCCACCCCCACACATACACACACCCAATTTAAAATGCATTGGTGCTGCTACTATTTGAAGGGGTAACCACGAGCATCACGAATAATCAATTTGGCAATAAAATCTTGATTGACATTCAAAAACGTACGCTAGTACGTGACCAATAGACCTTTTCACAGTTCCTAAATTGTAACCAAGAGTTGCCTGAAACTGAGGCGAAGGTTGTCCTTGCACTGTTATAGAGACGTGAAATGTTTTAACATCACAATAGTTATAATTTACACATCAAAAGAAAGAAGGTTTGTATCAAAGCATGGCATGGCAAAGCATTTCGTCTCGGTTTCATGCAAAGGCTTGGCTACAATTTAGGAACTGTGAACAGGACTATTCCACCAAACACCTACTATCACTGCTGTCTGAAACCTAAACCACATTGCCATATCCACGCACTATTCCTGTATTGCCATCAGCACAGTGATTTCACTTCAATAACAGTATAAAGTCAGTGTACTCACCCTTCCATCCCCAAGTGGAATGTACACTTGGGCCCCAGACGTAGGCTCCGTGTGGTTGGCAACTGGAGATCCTGTCAGTGACATGATTCTATAGCACAGAAAATACAATCATTTGCATCATTACCTACACGGAGTCCTTACCCAAGATCATGCTACGGACATTTTCAATGATTTTCAAGCTTTCTGAAAAACTGTAGAAACCTTGGCGGCATGGCCATCGCTTAGTTCCTGTTCAGACTTTAAGTAGCTAGAATGACAACGGTTCAACAGATGCTGAACTTTTCTCTTTTCCTTTGTTTATCATCAATTCGTTTTCTTGTTTTGTGTGAGGGAGTGCGAATTGTACGAATAAGAAACACTAATTCTGAAGCTAAACTAATAACGGTATATTAATTAGTACTTTGATGTTCACGTTGTCTACAAAACCTATACTTGATGGACTTTCTATATTGTATTCCTGCAGACAGCGGTGGATCAGCTGGTCAGCTTGGTGCATTTTCACGTGCAGTTTATAGTATCGAGTAATTAAACTTTTTGTTCTTTGCTCTTCCTCACCGACATAGCCGTCCTGGTTCCCTAATGGAGCCTCGGTACTCTGTGGCGGTGACATCACCTACAGACTTTGACACATTGCCCGAGCGCAACAAGTCAAACCTGACTAGGAAATATGTAACAAACAAGATGATGTCACTGTACCTCTCTCCTGGTTTTGCCTCTCTGAGGATCGGAGTAACAGGCAGCCTATGTAGGAAAAAAAATGACATGATAAACTTGGAACTAAAGATATAATTATTATAACTTTAAAATCGTAATAACACTAAGGCCCGTGTATCTTTCATACACTACTGTACTAAATTCAATTAAATACGCCAAGCTCTGCCACATTAACGCTTCTGCCATATTTAATTCAAAATGCCGTATTTAATCTGTTTCAGACCTAGAACTTTCCATGAACTTAATTCAAGTATTAAATACGGCGCATGAATGATACGGCGTCTGAAACAGACCTTACCTAATATTAAATGTATAACAATGGGAATGAAATTAAGAATGAGAATAAGATAAGAATGAAATAAGAATAAGGGCGACTACGTTAATAGTGACCTTTTGTAGCTAGAACAGTAATGGCTATGACGACGGCTGCTTAAATCCTATTCAGTTCTTGTTTTCTCTTTCCATTACGTATCGTCCGATTGTTCCTTGTGTGCAGGAGTGCGAAATTTAGGATGTAAAAACCCTAGTTTTGAAGCCCAAATAATAACAAGACAGGTTCAATTTTCATGTTTCCGTTGTCGATAGAAAAAAAACCTGATTTATGCCTCCCAATTATATGACTCATGTGTGGGTAGGGGGGAGTGAACATGTCACCCTCTGTTCCTCTGGAGCTAAAACTAAAACTATTAATATTTAAAAAAAATTGTGTTTGAATATCTCTGAAACTGAAAGGCAGAAAGAAATATACTGTCTATCTTGTCTTTCGCTATCATTTCATTCATTTTTCTGTACTTAAATTGTCACTAGGTCCCCCCTAAATTAGACTATGAGTGGTCCCTCTTTCCCTCCTGAATCTGTCAAGAGTTGGCCCCATTCTTCTCGCCTTTCGCGCGCTGTACGCTTATTTTCGCTAACTCTCGACGGATTACGGGAGGGGAAAAGAGGGACTACGCGTAGTCTACCCTAAATGGTAATGCACTGATAATTGTGTCTGGATTGCTCCCTTGTATAATGATTATGCCATATAAATCAGATATTTTAATCAGTAAACACTCTTACTAATAACCCCCCCCCCCCCACACATACACACAAACCTAGGTGACCCAAACACGCCTCATTAATAAATGCATTCCAAGAAAACCAGGAACACAGTGAAAAACGAGGCTGGAGCAGAGTAACAGGAAATACAGTTGTTTTTGTGCAATTTTCAAGCCGGTGGTACTGATGTCAAGAACTAAAATTCTTTAATCTTAAAATATTAAAGGAAAAGATGAAGAATACATTACTCACACTGTTCAGTTTCACTATTTTCTAGATAAAGTAAATAAATAAAATGCTTCCTGAAAAACCAAAGCAATTAATAAACATAGGGACCTATTTTGAAGTCAGAAATCAGGTAATCAATATTTTCTTTAAGAAATGAGAAGACAAGAAATTAAAGGAAACAATTTCACAGTCTTGGTTGACTTGATTTTCTAGGAGATTTCTAGGAGACGGCATAATGTGCCGAAAAGGAAAGAAAGTACAGGAAATTCTAGTTTGGCAGAGTGAAAAAGTACGATGTATATCTAGGCCTAACTAATGGAACAATCAGGGAAAAACGTTTTCCATGACTCAAACAGGGGAGGGCACCTTCTAGATCCACCCCTGAACCATCGGAATATATAATTATACTAATCCAATCTGACTTGTCTAATCACAACACCAAATGCTTGTTTAATACAGGTTTTGGCAGTTGTTATATCAACCTGAGAATTATAACCTGGATTGAATGTTGGGGATGGACAAACTGTAAATGTGGGGGATTTTAAGGGGGCGGGGATCCAGGGTCATGCTCTCCTTGAAAATTTTTGAAATTTAAGTTGTCTGAAACTTCTTTTCTTGCAGACAATTCGAGCATTTTCTGAACCGAGACCTGAACATACTCTCCACTTACATCAGAGGAAAACTTCCACTGTCACTCGAAATTATGTGACCCTCCTTATTTTTGCTGCTCAATTTGTCATGACCCTCCCTTTTCCAAGGCTGAAAAAATTATGACCCCCGTTTTGCACCCTCCCTCCCACCTGCGAATTTCTGGCCAGTCCCTTACTGGCGCAGTAAATTTTTAGGACCTATAAAAGAGAACTGACTGCAGACAACTAAATCATATTGATACCAGTATACCTGGGGTCAAACTTGGGAGTGACAGCTGGCGTGTAGAATTTGGCTTGTCGTCCTCCCTGGCTGGCAGGAGTAACAAACTGGGATTTGGTCTGGATACGTCTGGAGAACAAAATTGTATGATAGTAATGAAGTTTGGCCTTACACAATCATTCTGTCTTAAAGTCCACATAGACTGTAACTAATGTTACACCTGACCTTTACTGGTAACTTACAATCAACATACCATATTTTCTCTAATAAGTGCCCCTCCTCTAATAAGCGCCCCCCCCCTTAAGATACTTTTTATAAATAAGAGCCCCTCTCTAATAAGCGCCACTCTTCTATTAAGCACCACCCCCCCTCCTCAGGACCTGAAAATTAAATAAGCGCCCAGGGCACTTATTAGAGAAAATACGGTGTAGTTACTGTACTGTAGCTGTGCTCAAAACGCTGAATGTTTGAAAGAGAAGTTGGTATTGATTTAAAGCTTTTACAAGCTTCAGTAATTATCTAGGTACTTGGTATTAGACGGCATATAGTGTCCCCATATAATTCTCTAGGTACTTGGTATTAGACCCAATATAGTGTCCCATATAATTATCTAGGTACTTGGTATTTTACTGCATATAGTGT
>JANVCH010015788.1:0-11916 GCA_025505405.1 Epizoanthus rinbou
GTTGTGACAGAGATGTTCACTCCACAAAGATTGAGTGACAACTGAATGTGTCACTGGCCTGGCCTGGCCCTTTTGTACTGGGACTTCTTGTTTAAGCAGTGACACTTTGACACAAGTTAATATTTTATATTTAGTGCAATCTGTGTGTCTGGTCTCATTACATGTTTAATGTATCTTTCAGGTCGGATTGGCTTCAGCTGGTCATTTTGACATTGATATATATGGCTCTAATACAGACAGGTATGTGTTCTGGGGTGAAGGGCATTGTCATAGTAGAGCTGTGTGATCTTGGATGGTGCAGAAGATTATACTTTTTTATTGGGCCTGGTTCACATATGCTGTAGATGTGCCTGCAATAGACACATACCTAGGTCAGCCTATGATGCAGGTCTTTCAAGATGTTTTTAATAAGGTGGTTAGACAGAAAAAGTAGCCTTAGATACGTGATGAAAATGTATCTATAGGGGTCTGGTGGCATTCCTTCACTCACCTGAGGTGTAATGTCCATCTTTGAAACCAAACACAGAAACCTCTTGCTTTGAATTGCTATCTGTTGCAATAAATTGGAATAAGCCTTCACATGGCAGCTATTCCTATTCCGGAATACTTGGAATACATTCTGTGTATTCTGTTCCAGGCAGCAGAAGGGCCAGAATATATTCCGTGTATTCCTATTCCGGAATAAGAATATTCCAAACGAATGTGCCCTAAAAATGACAGCTCTTTTAAATTGGCACTGGAGTACATGTAGTATGCTGTGCCCACGGTCAGAATAGGGTTAACTATTTAAGTTGAAAGTAGAATAAATAGTAGCAGAGACAGAGTTGCTAAACAGTATTGCTTGCATTGCATTGTACAGTTTTTGTACCTATCATGAGGTATATATATATTGGTCACAGTGTTTGTCTGATTTTTGCTTTCAGATTTGAAGGTTATGTCACATCCATTCCTGTCAATGAACAAGAAGAGGTTGGTTGTACATGATTACTTTCAAGACAGTAATACATGTAGTAACAATGATATGATAGAATAATTAATCTGTGCAAATCATTTCTATGGCAAATAATTGCTAAACAAGTGGCATACTACAAACAGTGTTGTGCCAAATTTCGGTCCCAGAATTTTTTAAGACATCAAAAGTTTCTCATTTGCTTGCCAATAATTGGTCTCTGAACTCATTCTTGTGTAGAATACAGTAGAATACATTTGAATGTTAAAAACAGTGTGCACTGAAGACCCTGTAAGGTTGCCATGTAAACCACCATTAAATTATAAGTGCAATTGTTGATATATGTTGAAGAGATGTTGTACCATCACCAACTATAACCATAAGTAAACTGTCCGTATATACACTTAAACTATATACTAAATTTCATTGCATAGAAAAATCCAAACGGGTATGAGCAACCTTCACTTAAATGTTCGTTGTAACCTTGGTTTTTTGCTATACTGGAGAAATTATTGGTTACTAGAATCAGTGCTCAGACTGAGGATGCATTATTATGATTGTCACTGTGCACAGGATGAAGATGACTATAGTACGCCACTGATGCAGCCAAAGAAGGCAGGCTACACAGCGCCTACAGCATTGCTGAATGAGATAGCCTCTCAGGCAGAGCATGTGAGTACAACAAACTGGTTGGTTGCTCTAGTTTATAGCTAGATCTAAGTGAAAGTAAGTTGTTTTCTGTTTGAGAAACAAACTCCAACTTGGTAAAGGTGGTAAATCTACTTTTATAGCTGAAAAAACCCCAAAGATCAGAAAAAAAATCTGGTTTGAACCTACGACCTTCTGATTATGTCTTATATTAGATTGTGTTGCTGTCATGTGGGTAGGGTTGCACCTTTTACAGACATTCTGTAACAACTTACTATAATTTAAATATTTTATCCACTTTTCTGAAGAAAAGAAAATCTTGCCCCAGTTACAGTTGTGTAGTTCTTAACACACCAGTTCCAAACACAGCAAATGACGTACTGCTGAATTATAAATTATATAATAAATTAAAAAGTTATATAGCGCTCTTTCCAGATATGATCAAAAGCGCTTTACAAAAGTTTTACAAAATTCTCCGTACTGTTTTCCATACATTTCTTGCGGAACAGGGTAAAAATCCTAGGTATGTAGTGAAGGTTTCCAATTAATATTTATATATTTAATATAAATCTCATATTTTAAACAATTATTGTCAGGTTGACCCATTTGCCGAGCACAGGCGCCCCACAATTGCCCAGCGAGAGGATGAGTACCGGATGCGTAGACGAAGCAGAATTATTTCCCCCACAAGGGATGATCCATTTGCACATGGCAAGTACTTTAGTATTATTTTGATTCACTAGTGTCAATATTTTTCTATTTTTCATTTGTAGTTTTTGGTTCATTTTCATGCCATACTCTCATAGTATACAAATAGTCAACTCAGCTGTCTCTAGATTTAGCAAACCCTATTTTTGGAGTTATCCTTTGTGTGGTGATGTTTCTGCCAAGCCAAAGAATGATAGAGGTTTCTTTTCTGTTCACTTAAATTGGAAGAGCAAGGTATACTTCGAGAGAATTGCACAGTTGGATACTGCAAACTTTAATGTGGGAAAGTGACTCAGAATAACCAATTTAATTTATACATTATTAGTGCATAGTAACAGACACATCATAACTCAAAGGTATGCTTTGCTACTGTAATTGTGTCATTAATTTTTTGCTTTATCTGGCAAATTTCATTTGACATTCAGCCCCATGACTGTAATGACATGTAGTATGTAGATCTGCAGTGTGGAATTTGTTTTGTGTACACCACTTGAATATTTGCATTAGTATTATTTTTTTATAATCATGTATGAAAATATTTCAAATGATTTCATTAGAAGTGCATTTATTCCAAACACTGAAAGTATCAGCTAAATGTTAATACTGCAGTTTTCTTGATCACAATCATACTTAACTGATCAATGGCAGGAAAGTTAATGCACATGTTGTGAGCTATAACTCTTGCTACTTGCATTGATATTTGACAAGAAGTAGAAAGAAAACACAAAATTATTTTTAACCATGTGATTAACAGGTAATTGCAGTTTTTCTTAGGTACTTTGGAATCCATACATGTACATATACACACTAATCCTTGTGAAATTTTCAAAGAACAAGAACTGCACATGTTAAGCCTGCCTTACACAGGTGCAGTTTTGTTATTCTTTGAAATTTCACTTGTGCATATCTATTCCAAATCACACTCAGAACTATATAAGATTATAATTTTTGGACCCATATATAGAAACTGATCTTTTTAATGGGAAAGCTGATAGGTTCTGTAACTTTAACCTAGTTTGCACTTCATTAGCAAAGACAAGTGATACCAGCTGAAACGTCAGTTTTAATCATAATTCATTCTGATGACAGAAAATACCATATGCACTTTTCAGCTTACTACTGATATTTAAATGTGGTCTCATAAAAAGAGAAGACACTTAATATATGATTCGATTTCTATTACATGATTGTATATATCAAGGGTTCCGTCCTGAAGATGACACTTGAACAGAAGAATTCCCAGTTGAGTCTCAAACTAGTGAGCCTAAGATATTAGTGTATCATCCCATCCCTCCCATTTATCTAGGATAAACCTATAGTGAGCATTTTTTATGAGTGTATGTTAGTCTTGTTCATAAATAATGAAAATCACTTACAACCTGCCGAGTCTTGAAATATTAAGTATTGGAAATTCCTTGCTAGTTATTATTTTCACATAAATGTAGATTTTTTTTGAGGCAGCTTGAAACCCTCGCAGATCAAGGACCAAATCAGCAGATTCCACTGATGGATTTCCAATTTCTCCCAATTTACTGAATTAGGTACATGTCGAGACTAGTAAGGAGAATTTGGCAATATCATTTTGTTGTTTTGGACGTACAATTATCTTTTTGTTTGATAGTATGAGCACATAGGTAGGTTCAATGGCAGATTACCGTTTTAGTAAGAATGATATAAGTGAGCTTTGCTGAGTCACCTTAGTGGACATATAGTGATGATAAAGCAATGATTCTAAATAATCTGATCTATTATAAAACATAATATAAGTTGATGTTGTAGTTATCTACAATAATGAACTTGAGTTTGTTAGTTAATTTCAAATTAGTCTATGTTATGTGTATCTGATTTACTTGTATACTTGTATACTTGCATGTTTGTGATTGTGCTAAAAAGTAGGTCAATTTCCAATCTTAACTCACACCAAAACCCTTTCTTTCATTCAGCGGTGAGTAATGGATTGCCCAATCATCATCTGCACTCTATGTACTGATCAACAGTACTTTTACATGTATATAAAAAATGGAAAGTTGAAACATGCTCGTCAATTTGGAGCAGAGGAGCTACCTGTGAATAGTTTAGAGATAGACCAGATTAGATTGTGTGGTAGATACTTAAGGTTTTTTGATACACAAGTGAATGAGTGATCTTACGACAGGTAACCAATGTTCAAAGGTTTACTGCATACATGTATTAGCAAGAAATACTGCATGAGGGTGTACATGTCAATGTATATGTTGAAAGTTTAAAACTAAATACAGTCTGGTTTAATTTGTAAATCAAATTGAACAATTGCAACATTTTGAGTTGCTGTTAGAAACACAAATTCATTTGAAGATTAATAAGTAGTTACGAGTTAAGAGTAAATTTCCAAAGACAAAAGAAAGATCTTCAGAGTTGAGAGTAAATTTCCTAAGACAAAGAAAGATCTTTAGGTAATTTTTGGTACTTACATGTGCATCTTATATATTCCTTATTAGTTTGTTTTGCAGATAATTACATGTTTATTTTTCACATTCCCACTTGCAGCACCATTTTAAGATTTCTTCTGTCATGTCGTGCTCTGGTTTGGTATAAAATACTGTATATGTCAACCAATTTGATAGCTATACATGTGTCACTGGCAATTTTGAGTCAATACTAGTGTGTTAATTACATCATTGATTGTGTATTGTGGGTTTATATTGCCAATCAATTAGCCATATCGTGATATTGGCAAAGATTAATATTTCAACAGCATGTTTGGGGTAGTTTGACGCAAACCTAATAAACGAAACACTGTGAAACCTAAAAAAGTTTATTCATGTTACTAAACATTGTTTTGCAAATGAAAACCTTCAGTTGTTCACACAACAAAATAAAATAGATCTTACAATGCAGAATATCCAGACATTCTTGATATGTTGAACTTATATCCTGCTCCGAAATGAAAGGGCAGTTTGGTAAGAGTTGGTTTTGACTTTTCTACTGGATATAAGAAAAATGCCTGGATCGTGCATATTCTTACAGTATACAGACGGTTCAACTTATACAGTGACATGTACAGTCTGCAAATGCAGTAGTTTTTAACTTCATTCTGATTTTTCATATCAGTACCTTGTAGATTTGTTAAGCTAAAGATATTCCCAACCAGTAACATTAGATACATGTAAAGTTTATGCGACATGTAACAGAATGTTCCATACATCAGCTTAAGGTGTAAGATGACACACATTTTCTCAGTTTCTGTGGTTCGGTCATTAAAACTACAGTTGCAGCTTAATTGTCTGGATTAGCCAAAATCAAAGCACAAATCACCTGTGAATAGGAAGGTCAGTGCTTTTTCTCAGGAACAGTTTTTCTTTGTAGACTCCTTGAACGGTTGCTTCATAAATGCAGAATTACTAATCTAACTAATGCATTCAGTTACACAAAGAGTGAAAATGTCAATTTGAAATTATTATATGATGAACAATTAATATAATGTCATATTTCAAAATATTCTTGATTATACTTTAGCTACTTGTTCTATAAGTACTTATACTTGTTCTAAAGTTTTTTTCTCATAAGTACTTATACTTGTTCTAAATTTGAGGCATAGAAATTGAATAACAAGAGTTAGATCACCTGTAGACTTCACAGACAGCACCAGCGATGCTAAAGTTTATATTGATAATATATGTTGTGCGAGAAAGATCAAAGTGATACAATTTGGAGACAAAAATCCAGAAAGTTAAGATGTGACTGTAGTTTGTAGAGGCTAGTTACTGTAGGAAGCGGTAGTTTAGTTAAAAATAAATTCATCTAGTTGATTTGCGCAAACAAAACTACATGGACTACTCGACTGGTCCATTACTGACCTATAAAGAATTGTTGTAGGACCATCTTGGCTATGATGAGTTACAGTCTGAGTAGCCTATAACCGTGCTTTGCCAGGATATGGCTGGCGCCATCATCGACCAACAAGACCTTCATGGGTTGGTGTTTCCTTGCCGGACAAAGATGGATATTACTAAATGTTAAAACTTGTTGTGCTTGTGTAAAGTTTGTGCGTCATTGCAGCTCAGTGCAGGTCATTGGACTGGTGAACATGCAGCTGATATTACAACATTCCTATGCATACATATTAATTTTTAGCATTGGAGACAATATTGTTTCTCATAGAATTTTGCAGTGGTTTCTCATGGGTTTGTTGACCAGCTCTTATGTGTTACATTACTGAACACCAGTGACTGGTACCTAAGGGGAATCACTGCCATATTCTTGGGATTAGACAAACAAGTATATAAACTACAATAAAAACACTACATTAAGGGTTTTCTTTGACTTGATTGCAAGTGATTACAAAATCATGACCTCTTTGTAACTGCAAAGAAAGAAAATGAAAAAAAATTAATGGCAAAATGACCTTATCTGAGCTGTATTTTGTGTTTTGTAAGTTCACTGTTTTTGTTTGAGTTTCTCATATTGTTTTCTTTTGTTTTTTTCCCTTTCCTTCTGTGCTATATAGGTGGTAAGACCCCTGATCCAAAGTTACTGATGAACAAACGAACCTATGTTGATATTATGCAGGAGAATGAGATGCAGAGAGAGAAGGTTGGTATATATTATACATACATGTACAATCATGTCATTTTTATTGTTTTACAAGTGATTTAAGACTTGAATGGAGCAAGAGCATTATTTATTAGATATTCATCTTTGACCCTTTATAGTTCTAGTCAAGATTATGCTTGACTATACGTGACTACGCCCTGCGTCCATAGGGTTTTGGCTCAGAGGTCAGGACACAAGGAGATGTTCTTGGAGTCCTGGCAAGAAATATGAATATGGATCTTGATTGGTTTTTCGTACTATACTGGATCAAAATGCGCGCACGCCTCTCAGAGATAGGCTTGAGTAACATCTTTACCATACTTTGGTTTTCTTTCCTTACTTTGCTAGTAGATAACTTAGATGACATAGCTGATGAAAATATTTCTCACCAGGCGGAGATCATAAAGAAGCTCCAGGAACAGGCCAAGAGTGGAGAATTACAGGTTCAGCCAGTGGCTGCCAAGCCAGGTAAGGCATTATAATAAAGCAAGATTGTTCCCAAAGCATTCCAGCATAGTATAACCCCAGCCAGTTTCTAAGAAACTTCAACCTCTTATTAGCCTCATTTGCTTGGTCCGTACGGTAAATTATGGACTGAGTTTTTCCTTCCTTTTAGGGCGCGAAGCTTGC
Organism: Epizoanthus rinbou; assembly: GCA_025505405.1. NCBI lineage: Eukaryota > Metazoa > Cnidaria > Anthozoa > Zoantharia > Epizoanthidae > Epizoanthus > Epizoanthus rinbou. The sequence continues at coordinate 7,508 of JANVCH010015788.1, forward strand.
AGGCCATGAAAATGGGAAGGAAAAAACGAGGATCCATAACTTACCGTACGGACCGAGCAAACGAGGCTAATAAGATATTTATTATATGGCTTTGTTAACCATTTGGAGCAAGTGACAGCCTCTCGACACCGAGATGTCCGTTTATATACTTACGGACCTCGTTTTGGCTAATCACAACTCGCGAAATTTATCAGCCATATAACAATGTGATATACTATACCTTTTAGCTTTTGTTCAAGATTTTCCTGCTCAAAACGGAAAAGTAGCTCCAGATGATTGGTAGCACCTGTAACTGCAATCTGCGCGTACACGGAATTTGTAGAATCCCACGGCTTCCTTAGACTAAATATGAGGACCTGGTCTCGAGTGTACATTGCCAGGGGCGTAAAAGGTCCATTGTAGTTCACGGGTTTCCTCATGGTATTAATAATGTTAATAATAGCATCCTGAAGCTTATAATAATAGTCTGAGACAAAATGTTCGATCCCCTGCACTCCTATCAGCTGTACAGTTATACTCTTTTTCACATTTTCTTCTGACACTGGTAAGACCATAACGTCAATGGTGGAGGTTACCGTCTTGGAGAGGCTATTTTGATTTCGTTTGGCTTTTTCTGTTATTGAGACAATTAGTTTGTACGTCCCGTATCGTAGGCCCTTGACAGCCGATATTTCCCCGCTTGTCGAGTCTATACTGAAATATTGCACCCCAGTAGAACTGCTATCAAGCTGACTTGTAAGGGCGAATTCATTCTTATCGCCAACATAGTCATCGTCTTGATAATAAGCTTTGCCAATGACTCCGCCAAGGAAATAGCCTCTATAAGAGTGAACAATGATCTTCATACCGGCACCAAACGGTTCATTGCTGTTCTCACTATCCAAAACAGTAACGTACACATATGTATAGCTGTGTCTCTGCGGTATTCCACTGTCGTTGGCCATTATAAGAATTGTCCATTCTGTTCTTTCCTTTCTCAAAAATGTACCATATGCATAAAGCTGTACAGTGCTGTCAGTTGCAGACTCAAGTCGGAAGTTATCGGCGCGTGTTCCGTTGATAATTGTGTAGGTGAATGGCTTCCCGTTATTCGGTCCATCGCGGTCCTGGACATTTAAAGTCGCTACGAGTTGTTTCTTATCGACTTTTTCTGTGATTGTTCCTTTATTATAAGGTGGCACGAAAAACGGCAAGTTGTCATTAACGTCAAGAATAGTAACCTTGACAACGGCGGTGTCACTCAGTCCTCCTGTATCAGCAACAACAACTGTCAAAACATATGACGACATAGACTCGCGATCAAGGATACCACTGACAACAATAACTGCAGCACTGCTGTTGCTTTCGTTCGCGATGATCCTGAACATTCCATACTCATCTCCTCTGAGTATTGAGTAGGATAAGGGATAGCTCATATTAGTGTCGTTGTCCATAGCTGTTACCATGACAACCGTCGAGTCGATAGTAGCATTTTCATAGATGGCGGTAGAGTATTCTTTTGGATTGAACTCGGGTATATGGTTGTTGGAATCTGTAACCTCGATCAAGACATATGTCACGTGTTCTCCCTTCAAAGGCGGCATCCCTCGGTCCCAGACTTCTATCGTTAGATTATACATATTCTTTTTGTCAAAGTCCAGTTGTCCTACAAAAAGAAAGTATATAATAATGATGTGAAATGAAAACAGGGCCCAGTTCTCCAAAATCCAATTAGCACTAATAATTAAATAAATAATAATAATAATAATAATAATAATAAGACTTAGTGAATATATCTACATTAAGATTAATGTTATCCGAAATATCTAAAATAACTAAAGGGATTAGGCAAAATTTCAATTTGAGATATAATGAAAGTGAGCGAGACTGGGAGGAGTTTTGAAGTGTGGAGTGATGTCATCCAATCAACTCAGCTAGAAGAAGTGTGAGGAACTCTGAGGTTGATAAGTGACATTGGACTGTTTCAACACCACTGGAGAAGCTATTATTAGAAGATACATCTTCCTTAAAACGTTGGAACAATGCTATGTTGTTACTGATTTGAAGTGTGCCTGCGCGATTGTATGCGCTTGTGCACTTGTGCGTGCGTGAGAGTGTGTTTGGGAGGGTGCGAGACAGTTTCAGCGCCTTTTGGCTAAGATAAAGCTTCGTTATAGAGTACGTGTACGTGTACCTGTGCGCTTGTGCATGTGTGTGTGTATGTGTGTGTGTGTGTGTGTGTGTGCATGTGTGAAACCTGGGGAGGGGAGGGGTGTTACATATTCTCTATTGTCGTTTTTACCTGCGACATGTATCATTCCTGTGTCTGGGTTGATAAAGAAGGCGCGAGGGTTGTTTCCCGCAACAATCATAAACTCGTACTGACTGTTGTGTTCGTCGTCCTTGTCTAAAGCTTTCACTTGTACAACTTCTTCGCCAGGGATGGCATTCTCAGCAACCGTAGTGCGATAAACATTCTCAGCGAACAAAGGCTTGAAATCGTTCACATCAGTCACTATAATTTCTGCTTTCGTAGTGCTCTGTAAAGGTGGTTGACCATTGTCAGTAGCGCGAACTTCCACTGTGAAGCGGTTGGGGAGTGTCTCTCTGTCAAACGTTTTCTTGCTGATGATCATCCCAGTTGATTCGTTGATAGCAAACCTCCCTTCGGCGTTGTCTATTAGGGTGTAAGTTATTACTGTGTGTCCCTTAGCACTAATGTCATCTAAATCGAGTGCTTGTACAGGCATTATATTGGTGCCCGGGGGCAAATTTTCAGGAATATATCCCACATATGGCGGATTAAATAACAGAGGTCTCTGGTCATTAATGTCAACCAATGTCACGGCCACTTCTGCTTGGCCTGTAAACTCTCCATCAAAAGCATATACCATAAAGTAGAGTACTTCGTGTTCCTCCCGGTCCGGTGCCTCTCCACGAGTTAATATCAGCCCTGTTGATCGGTCAATACTGAAGTATTTTTCTCCATGCTTATCGATTGAATATTGCAGTGGTTTCTGAGAGGCAAGAGTGTCACGATCGGTTGCGGTAATGACCACCACTGAACTGCCTGAAGGGCTGTGTTCATTTATTGAGACATTGTACAGAAGTCTTGTGAACACGGGTGAGTTATCATTGACGTCTTCTACCTAATGGGCAAACAAAATATGTTCGGTTTAATACAATATTGCAACTTTAGTTAGGTCTGATTTTGTTTTGAGTGAAAGTGGGAGAAACTAGATTACTATTATATTTTAGATGTATTGTACTCATGGTATTTGGTACGCTAAATTAGCAATTTATTGGCAATCTGAACCCATAGCAAATCCAGGGATCAACGAACCAAAAAAGGGTCTAAAAGTTACCATGATCTCTACGACACCCTAAGCGTTACCAAAATCCGGAATTTTAACCCCTAAAAGTTACGACGAGCATCCCCGACAAGTCAAGTATGGGAGTCTGTGACTAAATCTCTGCATTGTGATTGGCTGAAAGCTAGGTCTGTATTTTACTGTACAGACCTTTTGCTATACGGGCTTGCAGGCCAACACCTGGATGGTTTGTTTTGTAAACATTTCATAAGCAAGAGAAACAGCATAATTTTATAATAAAAATGTTAATAACCTTGTTTGGTCACTCTATACAGGAAAATATTTTGCCCTCAGATTTTATGCACACACCTAAGACAAAATATTCTCCGGTACAGACCTCCCACTCAGTTATCAAGATGTTTTTGTTGTTTAATACAAATAATGCACCAGTCATTTGAAACCCCACCCCGGGAATAGTCGGGGAAAAACGGGGATATTCACCCACTATTCACCGTTTTTTAAGGCCCCGATGTGCAGGGATTTCACTCAGTTTCATTTCTTTGCTACTTGGGGAGGAGACTTAGCGGGGCATTCACTTGATTGAAAAGATGCAACATTTTTGCACCACATGGTAAATTCACATGAATTATCTGCACACACAAAAGTCACTCGTAGTGAGGCGAAGTGCTTTTGCAGTCTTTTCTTGACTGTGGAGGAAATGATGCTCTGTAAAGTTTGGTATAAAGGAAAACAGAAGGCAGTCAATGCCGACTGCCTGCAGAATCTGTTAAGCAAAGGTAGGCTTTTTTATTATCATTTGGTCAGAAAAATATTAATTAACCAGCAGCATGCTTCAGTGTCTTTTAATTCGTGTGTTTGTAGTTGTATTTCCATATTGTGAATTAAAATTTACAATATGAAACTTTTATAAATAAGAGCATGTTCGAACATATTTCCATTGAAATGACGATCAATTGCGATCGTGCGTGGTCTCCAACTGTCCAAGTCCAGATCATACCTTGACAGAGGTCCAAGCGTTGTCAATGGCCTATCAATGTCGTTCTTGAGAAAAGGGGAGAAAACATCGAGACTGAATTTGTATCACCTCAGAGACGGGGG
>JANVCH010015899.1:0-11915 GCA_025505405.1 Epizoanthus rinbou
TTGTCACCTTCTGGCCATTCAATCACCAACTTACTGGGTAGCCTGTGCAACAATACAAGTCAAAACATTTAAAACTTATATATAGTCAAGCCAGAAAATGTACATGTCGTACGAAAACGTTTTTTTTAAATATCCTTTTATACCATAAACTTTTACCTTGACATTTAGATATAACATTTTATGGAGAATAAGTCTATTATAGAAATAAGAACGTTTCGTTGATTTTCAGTTAACCAGGGATTTTATACTTTATACCAAAGAGAGAAAGAAGAAGAAGAAGAAGAAGAAGAAGAAGAAGAAGAAGAAAAAGTCACAGTACCTTCGCCCCTCTGATCATTCACCAACATGGACGTCTCGGGAGCTTCCAGAGATTTGTATCGCTTTAGCGTCAACACTTTGTACAATGCCGTAAGCATAAACACTGCAGGGGGAATTAATGGCAAATAGGTCAATGTGACAACTACAACAATTAGGCTTATTACAGCTGGGGGCTTACTAAATTTCTTCTCTTAAGAAATTCAAAATTATATTTATTCATAAGTTTTACAGTTGACCATGTCTTTCAACTGACTGCTAAAAGAAAAAGATCACAAAATTCAGCCATTTCATATAAATGTATAAAGATTATGTGTGTAATTTTGCAAAACTAAACAATTTGTGATCGTAAAGAAACGCAATAGTTGTATACCATCTATTTTATTGGCATTCCACATCGAAACATCTGCTTTCATAATGAAGAAAAATACTCCTCCAAGCTTAGAAATGGGCTTTTAAAAATGGTAAGTCCAAACTTAAATGACATCGTGATTTTATTATTTCATCTGATTCAGCTTGTCGAACTGGCTACTGTAACCTACTATATATATTTTGTCAATGTGCGATGACTAGTTCTCGAGATATGTTTTAAACCGAGTTTTTAAAAAAAAATGTTGTGCACTAAAATTTTGTGTGCTAGGCTGGCGAAAGACTTTTCTTCACCAAGTTTAGAGATCAGTGTTCAATGACATTCACTACCGTTTCTTTTTTTGCATATACCAACGTTTTAGGGGGGGAAATGTGTTCAGCTGTTTATTGCAGTGAACCATACATGTGAGGTCACAATTTCAAACTTTATATATAATTAACCCTTAATATCTCGAGAACTATTCCTTGCAGAACAATAACGTTTACATCAGTTTCACAGTGATCAGTTCGAGAAGTAGAATCAGATAAATTACGATGCCATCTTAGGTGGGACTTTCTCTTTAAAGGTTGGGCCTCTGGGGCTAATTCGAAGAAATACACACAAACTAGCCGATTTCTTGTCGGGATCAAATTTATGGAATAATTTGCCTCATACTAGCTGACAAATCAAAACTATTTGTCACCTGACGAAAAATCGGCTAGCATGTTTCGGGCTTTAGAGTAATTTGTGGCCATCAAGGCTTCCTATACGATAAAACTAAATCATAACATTTTGATATTTTAATAGTGCTTTATGTGTAGAAATTAGCTCCCTGTCTTGTGCTCGCTGATATTAAGGCCATTTGAAGCAAGGGAAATTGATGCTACTTTTCTTTCTTTCCCTCCCCTCCCCCATGAAATATTTTGGTGGTGTTAAGGCAGGTGTTTCTCTTGTTTTTGCGCCCTATTCAGCTGCTCATAAATACCACACTGTCACGGCCTGTTAATCTACATTCATTCCCATATTTTCGTAATAATACTGTTGTGGCTGCTTAGCGAAGCTCCAAAGTTCTTCTATCTTCGACTCAGTAAGTCTCATGAAGCCCTAATTCAGGCTCGTACATTTTCATGTATTATCTAAACATGTCCCACCAACAGGGCACGTGCTTAAATGAAACACTAGAAACGCAAGGAAAACGTTAGCTGGTGAATTGACCTCCAAAATTAAGCCCCCTTTATTCTTGCTCTATTTATGATAGACCGTTGTATCCTGTAGTTATATCAATTAGACCCTCGAGCAATGAATCGAATAATTCAGTCTTGCATGAATTCAGAGAAGAAAGCAGAAAGAAGTACATCTAGTTTCAATACGCGTATAAATCAGTGTCAATCTCTGACTTAATTCGAATACCACTTTCACAGCAGTAGTAACATTTTGTAAAAGTAGGTTCCACAGGCTGATCTACTCTTAAACTTATGTGCGATAACTATATCAACATATATAAAACACAATCATAAAACATTACAGGGTTTAGTCTTACTCACCAAGCAGAACGGCAACAAGCAAAGTTTGTTGCCAAACTGGCCGAGCTTGGAAGCGTTTTACCATCTCCGTCTCGTACATGGCGGATTGGCGCTAACAGTTGTGGTATCAACAGATCGACATCAGCAATCTAATCAAACACCTTACTCGCTTCAGAAATCACTGATAACTAATGATTAAACCGCAATTCTAAGAGAATTTCTAGTCTGAGAAACAGTCACCCTGCATGTAAATTGTAATATTAACGGGGCGTTGAAATAACCGGTACTTTAGAAACCATTGGGTTCATGTGGAACAATATCAATAAAACTCGAGTTTTGCTGGTCCCCTGTTGTTCGATTGCATGGTGGAATAACAAATGGACAATGAAACAAGTTCAACAGGTTTGCAGTGCAAACTTTAGTTTCAAATGATTAGTCAGTTTGCAAGAACTTCGGCGATGTATTTTCTCTGAGGAAGGACCTGACATTACGTGTGCATGTAACATTTTAGAGTGTATAATTATCAAACTACACTTATATACCACGCTTTTTATCATGGAATGGTCAAAATATTGAAGATTCATGATTCACCAGCCGAGTGAATCCACAGAAAAATATAGGCCATAAAATGACGAAAAGAAGTGGTGTATAAAAGTACATACCACGAAAAGTCATCGTAAATTTGTTTTTACAACACAAAACTAAAGAGTCAATCCTCCCGACTTTTTTCTAGCAATAAACTTTGCTTGGGAAACCGAGCATACGCGCTTGCAGTGAGGCGCGTAAATCGTGGTACGTACTTTATTGATAATAGTTCTCAACCAATCAGAAAACGAGAATCTCATGACATCATTTGAAAGAACTGACCCTTTACCCTGCTTTAAGTCACCAATACACAAATATTGACTTTCATTTCCGCGGCCGTGACTCTGGGGCCCCTTCCACACTCATCCTAGTTTAGGCGTTTTGCCGGTCGTTTTTGCGACCATCGTGTCTGTAAACGGAAGCTTCAAACTGCGCGCTTTCTACGTTATTAATAAGTAGAAGCGTTTGAAGACGCAACAAAATAATAATCAAAAAGTTGTTATGTTTTGTAAACCAATAAAATTATTGAATAAGGAACATTAGTCCACACCAAAACGTTTTTTGGTTTTTGAACAGTTTTTGAGTTGTGGTTTTTGAACACAACAACAGAACAAAGTTTTTGAACACGGAGACTCGTGTTTAGTGTGGACGGAACCTGGAGCATCAGCGAATTAATATTGTCAGCTTGTTTAAATTATTGATGGCGAATTTTGAAAGATGTATCTTGAAAATACTCAGCGTCCATTAAATGCGAAATATTATATATATTTCCGGCAACTTTTTTGTGACGATTAGGAAATCTATTTTCTACAGTATCAAGTGCACATGCATGCATGCACAGTAGTTAGGTTTTCTTGCTGTTTTCGATGGAACAGAATAATTTCAAACCTGATTTCAAATGCTAAAATTGGCAGAAATTCGTCGTCATGTAATCGCAACAAAACCTCAGCCCAGGCTGAAATTCACCATGTAATCGGTCCCTAAATTTTTGAAACATTTTCCCATGTTTATTTATTCCAGATTGCACTCGGAACCGTGTGGTTACCTATACAAACATTAAGTGCAGTGCCATTTACAGAGATCAAACTTTCAAACTAATCAACACTTTAAGTTAAAATGTTCGGTTAACACAATACAATCTTTCATGGAACTTATCTCGTAGCACCCCTCCAATGCTCAAAAGCTTTGCTAGACAAGCGTCTACAAACGCTTCAGTGGATACTTTCTGACATCTCTGCACGAACTGGTCTCGAAAATTATTTGACCATTGCATAGACATTCTACAATGCAACATGTTTTCTCTGAAGTGTTAGTTCACGAGGCGCTACGCCACGTCAATCGAAAACAACGCCAAATCCAATAACTGTTCTAATATATATATGTTCTACAATAAATCATAATAAGTTTAAGACAATAAGTGTGTTGTCTCGTGCAATTTTGGAATAAATTAGCACTCGTACATTTTTCAAAGACCACAAATTGAACTCGCTTACGCTCGTTCAATTTTGTTAGTCTTTTGAAAAATGTACTTGTGCTAATTTGTTCCAAATTGCACTCGGAACCATGTGATGACCTATACAAATAAGTTTTTAGTTTTTTAAAAAAAAATATATAGTTTAAGTTTTTACGTGTATTTCCAGGTTTCACGTCTAGTACAACCTCGAACAGACCAATGGAACCGAAAAAAAACGACATATTTTTCAGGCAACATTTACAGTATATTCTATCGGAATGAATGGCTGAATAACATTCTCACACTGAAAACAATCAATATGATAACCAGATAACAGGACTACAAATACGTAACTTTCCGAAATGGTCAATAATCTGGAGCCTCGGAATTTTGAATTCTGAAGTTTATTTCTCCATTCAATTCGTCTTGTTTCCCTTGCGGCATCACTTGCATGCTTGCAATGATTTCACTTAATTTGCTCAATAGAACCAGTGGCATCGGACACACACTGCCATCCGTAAATATATAAACTCCTGATTTAATCTTTTAAATTGGTACAAGAAGAAAACCAGCCAATCACTAGAAACACGGGTGAACAAACGCGTTCCATGTATTGAGAATTTGTGAATCCATCATCGACGCGTTATTAATTTGCAATGAAAGAAAAATCGCGATACAAAAACGTATTGCGATGTTGAGACTAAAATACCACTTTTTATTATATGGGCTGAGTTCATGAACGCCATTTTTTCTTTAATACGGGGTTTTACGGGATTTTCATTGGTTAAAAATCATGCGTAAAGCATTAACAATTCTCCATATTGAGCCGTGTCTTAATACATCAGCAAAATTCACAGAACGAGAAAGTGCAGACAATTTGTCAGAGGTGAAGAAAATATGTCAGATTAGTTCAACTGGACTATTAGATTTGATTTTGGCAATTATCAACAAAATGGAAAGAAAATCTAACATTCTGCTGTATTTTTAACATGGCGCCTTCCATAGCCGAGGATATACGAAATCACTCTTAACAGTTCCAGTTAACGTGCAGCAACTCCGCTCATTACGGAATAAAGTTTCTCCCAACTACCCGTCAATATAAAAATCGCAATAAGTTTACAATCATTGGTTTCTTCTTGTATGATCAGGGGCATGTCCATATCCAAGGATGAACGGGCATAAAATAGCACAAATGTTGCAAGACGGGTATAGAATGCCCAAACCACAACACGTGGATCAACGGCTGTAAGTATTGTACAGATGTTGCAGGACGGGTATAGAATGCCCAAACCACAACACGTGGATCAACGGCTGTAAGTATTGTACAGATGTTGCAAGACGGGTATAGTAGGCCAAACCACAATACGTGGATCAACGGCTGTAAGTATTGTACAGATGTTACAGGACGGTTATACAATGTCCAAACCACAACACGTGGATCAACGGCTGTAAGTATTGTACAGATGTTACAGGACGGCTAAAGAATGTTCAAACAACTACATGCGGATCAACGTCTGTGAGTATTGTACAAATGTTATAGGACGGGTATAGAATGTCCAAAGCACAACACGTGGATCAACGGCTGTAAGTATTGTATAGATGGTACAGGACGGGTATACAATGTACAAACCACAACACGTGGATCAACGGCTGTAAGTATTGTGCAGATGTCACAGGACGGGTATAGAATGTCCAAACCACAACTCATCGATGAACGGCTGTAAGTATGGTACAGTAGTGAATACGTAGACCCCGACTCACGAATCAACAGCTGAAAGTATTGCAAAGATGTCAACGGAGGGGTATGAAATGCCCAAACCACAATATACTGTATCAACGGCTGCAAAGTTTCCTCAGAGTTTTAGAGGACGGGATTAGAATCCGACAACATGAGGATTTTAAAGGCTAGGGAGAGGGGTGGGGGTCGGGGCAGAACACGCCCGCGCCGATTTTAAAATAGTGTGTTTAAGGAGTCTTTTATAAATAATGAAATATGTCTCCCAATTGTTGATGCAAGATACCAGGTAATGCTGGATTGCTGGCAAGAGAACCCGGATGCAAGACCAACGTTTTTGTCGTTGAGGGACACTCTTAAAGGAATGGAACAGAACCACGAAGTAAGTAGTTGCTATAGAATATCTTTGTGTATAAACTGATTTGCTTTTGATCACTTAATCCCAGTAAGCAACCTACATAATATATTTAGAAAACTTATTGTTTTATTGTTCGAATAGTACGCGCACGTTTGATTCAAAATTAAAGAAGCTAATTGATATTATTTGGTTCCATAGCTGGATACTTTTGGGCTCCAATTATTTTCACTTGCCATATAAAAAAAAACATTGTTGACTGGTTTCTCTTTTGAAATTGAATTTTTGTTTACCATCGAGAAGAATGTCTCCCTCGGGTAAACAAAACCACATCTTCCGCAGAACACCAGTCAACAACTATATATTGTGGAAAAGCGTTTAGTTGTTTATTAATATTTTCGTCGTCGTCGTCGTCGTCGTCGTTGTTGTTGTTGTTGTTGTTGTTGTTGTTTGTTGTCTATTGCTGCTGCTGGTATAGTTCGATTAAGTAGACTGAAGCAAAGAGAGATTTCTCAAAGTTTTAATTTTTTTACTATTGATAAAGTCTAGCACCACGGTATATGAAATTATATTGTAGACAGTTATATCCAACATTTTGTATGGAGTTTTAATCAAGAGTATTGGAAAGATTTGTTGATTAGGAAATTCTTGTGTATTAATAGGTAAGTATGAAATAGATTTATCAATGTAAAGCTAGTAACTAACTGTTATTGTATTTCAGATATACGTAAACCTGAAGGAGTACAACAGCAAACTGTATGCAAACCCGGACGACCTTCACGGCGAACAATAACACGCTGATATTGCCTGATCATGACTGCTGATAGTGGCGTGCTTGATATTTGTAAAGAATCTAAACTATCCATCTTGAAATGGTGAAGTAGAACTTCACATGCAACTAGTGATATATAGCAAAGTGTCCATTAGATGAATGTACTCCATAATAAGTTTAATTCCGCTCTTTGACGACGTTTCAAGCGAACAGTACTAGTGTGTTGTAACCAGCGTACATTTCGGATTCTTTCCCATGATGTGCAACACCTAAACCACACGGGACTTTCCAGCGAATTACCTTGATATACGCAACACAGAAACGATTCATACCCAACACGAGTAGATATATGTAGTATGTTAGAACTTTATACACTCTACAAACATTCGCCCCAAAACTGTTATCCGGTTAAACCCACTCGGAAGAATATGCCCATGGTACATGGATTTGTCTTAGAATACCAATAAATCACATTTGTTCCGGGTTTGTACTGGTTTCGTAAAATTTTAATGATGACTGGGGATGTGATGGAAGTGTGTGTGTGTGTACGTACGTGCGTGTGTGTGTGTGTGTGTGTGTGTGTACGTGCGTGTGTGTATGTGTGTGTGTTGGTGTTTGTGTTTGTTTGTTTGTTTGTATGTGTGTTTATTTGTTTATGTGTGTGTGTGTGTTTGTTTGTTTGTTTGTGTGTGTGTGTGTGTGTGTGTATGTGTGTGTGGAGGGGTGTGGGAGTATATGGGGGTGAGGGAAGGTGAATGTAATTATTTTTAGGGAAATCGTCTTTTGTTTCAATGTGTTGAAATAATATTTTTATCAATTTTAGTATTAAAGTATTAATTATTATCCAAGAAAAAGCAACCACAACATGTTTTCAAAAAGGTACGCCAATTCGAATCAAAGGTAAGCGATATTGGCTAATAACATGTGATGTGCTAAATTAACCCTCGACCTCCCGAGGATGAGGGGGGGGGGAGAGGAATAGGGGTAACAATGACCCTCATGCATATATCTTTTCGAAGTTATTTCTACAATATCTATTGGAACAACACTGATGTAAAGTTTATTGTTTTTCGCAAAGGCAATAAAATATTATTATTATTGTTATTGTTATTATTATTATTACTACGTATCAAGTAAGATGACGTCATTGTATATTTTCCTAATGTGTTTCCTTGAGAAGACGTATATTATTTTTCGAGTGAAGAAAACAAGTATACGCTCGTAATCTGAGTTTGAACTGAGTTACTTTCCCTATAACGAATGTAATGACGTCATAAGTAATGACTCTTGTATGAAGAATAGTAGCTAAATGGATCTTCTAATGTCCACAGCAACCGGTCATTTATTTCACTTCAGTGCCCCGTTAATTAACTTTCCATTTGCACGCGAGTGACCTGACGTCGTTCTAGTTCCATACCTCCTCGGCCAACAATAGAACATGGCCATTACTTCAACAGTAAGTTGTAACCAATGGGGCAGTATGTGAGGTTTTGTCCAGAGCAGCTTGTTATTGGTTATATCAAAAAAGTCTAAGAATTAACAGGGACAAGTTTCAGTGCCAAATGGTTTCTCTTCCGATACTTTTCCTTCTGATCTTCTTCAGTTTGTGTCTGCTTCCGCCTGGCGGTAAGTCTTCCTATCTTGTATTCATGCATTTCTGTTGTGTTTCGTGTTAGTAAGCAGAAACGTAGCTTTTCTGATGAAATGTTGTCAGTAGACGCTAGAGAGAACCTTACGCGATCATAATCTCACACAGCAAACGATTTCATTAATTTTAGACTAAGTTATCAACTTAAATTCGATCTATTCTTTAAAGATATGAAAGTTTCCTGACATTACCATATATACTGCCGAGTTCCTGTTATATTGGGTCACGCTAGTGGAGAAACAGACAGGCACTGACACGTAACTGAATAGCTGATATTCATTTGGGATCTGTTTGCTGTGAAATATTGTCTTTTGTAGTAATACACGTCCGCTTCTATTCTTTTAGTCCTTTATTAAACATTTTGTATCTAAAGATGGATGACTGAATTTTCGAAACAGAGGGAAAGGTAACTCATATATTTAGCATCAGCTGATTTGCTTCGGTAATGTGTGTCAAGACGTCACTAGACTCGCTTTGTTTCTGCGATCCCGTATTCTACGTCTTACCTCGCTTTGGTACTAAACTGCATGAACGAACAGTGGAAGTGACGAATTTCAGACAAAATTCCAGCGCATGTATAGCTTGTGATTTGTTTAGTAGCGGTCATATGTTGGTATAATAATGGGCACTCACTTGTGGAACGTACTCTTCACTTTCGATATTACCCAACAACAACAATCTCTCTGTTATATTGGTCTTTTCAAAACAGTTGGTTTGGAGTGCCATTTATTGTCGAAACCATAGCAAACTGAGCTGAGGAATATTGGAAGCAATGTAGGTCAGGTCAAATCTCAGTGAAAGTTACTGGACTAATTCCATAATCTATGTATGTGTACGCTCTAGCAATACTGTAGAAATTGATTTGTTATACCAGGTTTGTTCAATTTGAAAGGGCTTCGTATTGGCTATGTATTATTATATCATATTGGATCAGTAACTGAAACGATTGGTGATGCTCTAATTATGGAGCATTCCGGAAGCCGCACTGTATCTGTCTATCCAAACCGATCCTGGAGAGCGTTTCTTTTCTAAAGTGTTTGGTGTTTTTGTAATGTCACAGTGGCATAGCATTATATATGCTAGTGTTTTGTAAATTACTTAGCAATGATGCACTGAATAATCTGAAGGTTCATTGAAATGTACGCATATAAGTGGAAACAAAAATTGATCCAACATTGGATATTCAAATCACTGTCGGTAAATGCATCCGATAAGTAAAATGCTGGATATGTTTAGAATTATTGCTTGAGTCCGAATTATACAAGGCTACTTTGTTGTGTAGACTTTGTGTTTGCTGTTTTGTTTCTTCGATTTCACTTATTGGAGATATATAATAATTTATTGCAATATATAAACGCTGTATGGATGTACACAAGGCCGTGGGAGTGTTATTGGTAAACCTTTGAAAACTTCGTATCAATATTACCCTATAGTTCGACAACGCGAGGACATATTACATACCTACAGGCACGTCAAACTCGTTTACATTCATATTAAGGTGATGTTACATTGGACGATGTTTAAAAGGTACACCAAAAATCGTAGCTGGCTATGTTACACGGTTACAACTTTTAGCGCAACAATGTTGCGTCCTGTATAATATCACCTTTATTCAAGTAGGATTTCATTGCAAGGAGCATCCAACTCAATTTATCTCAGTGTCGCAAGCTTGCAACAAATAAAGCTATTGTTATGTCTATTTTCACACTACTCGATAATCAGTCTACCCAATCGGCATCTGCTATACTTTACACACTAGTACTGCCGCTACTAGCTTAGATTGTGCGAACTGTTGTGAGCCATTCACTCGCCAACTTTATGAACGACTTAGTTTGTAAAATATTTTTTTATAAGCAACATAGACTTCGTACTGCAATTTAAACTGTGAACTGGAAGCGATTGGCTTCATTGATTTGATTGATTTCATTTAGTCGACTTCTTGGCTTTTACTGTTATTGAATTTGAATGGCACATCGCGATAAAAACCTCGAGGACAGTCAAGTTGACGTCCACATTTATCTAGATATAGAGAGTTCTGTTAAATCGCCAAAATCGCTATAAAGTGGTCTCTGATGATAGCAACCTTAAAGGTATCGCTACTGTTTCAATAGATGTACTTGCCGGGAGTGTGATGAGAACATCCAAGTTGTCCTGGCCTGTTGGAAGCGATATATCATTGGAGTGGATCTACAGTATTGCAGAAGGCCAGTCTTTAACTGTCATACAGTTTGGATTGATTGACAGAAGCAGTGCATCCAGTAAAGAGGTTAAGTTGATGGATATTGTCAGTAGTGGTACTGTCTTTGACATTACACCGTTCCCAGCCAGATGGGTCTGGTATAAAGGCCGTATATCATGGACAGGCAGTGTACCCAACAAGAGAGCTTCCTTTAAACTAGCCAAAGCAGCCCTGAATGACACCAGAGACTTTTATTGTAATGTGATCTTGAGTGGTCAAAACTTACAAAATATAGCGACCATACTAATTACTGGTAAGTATACTTCAAATTAGCACTTCAAATCTACTTGTTGCCAAACACTTTAGGCCTGACATTAAGACGCGTATTTTAGTTAGTAAATTAAAATGGGAAATAACATTTGGTGCTCGAAGTTTGCAAAGGAGATCAGTTTGGAGATGACCACATTTTAGATAGATTAATAGATTGATTTACTAATCGATTCATGGGTAAAGCGTGTTTCTTAACCCAGAGGAGGCCGCGCACTCTGCGACGCCTGGGACTTATTTAGTGTTGGATGTTGCGACAAGTAATTACGCAACACTTCCGGTGTGAGCTGCCACTACTTTTCGCGCGCGCGGGAAAGTCAAACTGAGTGCGACGTTGCGTTCTCTCGGTGAGTCAAATGGCTTCAACTTTGAATCGGCTTCACATTTTATCGCCTATTTAGGCCATACTAAATACCATTGAGATTCCCTTTTTCAAGGCTAGAATAGTTTGTCGAATCTGTCAACTGATCATTCAAAAATTGGTGTTTTTGGAAGAATGTTTTCTCATAAAATGACTGCATTCTGTGTCGCTAAAATCCACAGGAAATATTTCCACGGACAGAAATGACTGGAGCAAGGTGAGATACACTTTATTTAGATAGCCTATACTGTTAAGTATGAATTATTCTGTACATAAATCACTGTGAATGTGTTGTAGTTGTTGCAGAACTACA
>JANVCH010016010.1:0-11914 GCA_025505405.1 Epizoanthus rinbou
GTAATAATAATAATAATAATAATAGACAGTAATAATTATAGTACATTTGTTTAACACAAGTTCGCTAGAGGATAAAATGAATAAAAAAAATTTAGGCTTTACAATTGGGTTAAAATTATTTTAAACCAAACGTTTTCAACTTAGATAAGGACAAATAAAACACTCAACATCATCGTGGCAACCCTGAAGATGACTTTTAAGTCGAAAACGTTTGGTTTCAAACAATTTTAACCCAATTGTAAAGCCTAAATTTTTTTTATAGTATATTTATATAGTGCATTTTAGGATTAAAGTAACAGCAGTTGTTCCAAGCATGCTTTAATGTTATTCCAGTGGTAGCTTCCTAGATGTAAAGGTAAATGGTATTTGATGACCTACAGCCATCACAGGCTGCCTTTTGAGTAACAGCATTAAATTGCTACATTTCAGTTGACATTAATCTTGCTCACACCAATTCAGGTGCCGATACTCTGCGCTGCTTGGCTTTAGCGACAGTTGACGAGCCACTTCCTATCAGCAAAATGGATCTAGAGACGTCTGAGAACTTTATTGAGTATGAGGTAATGTCAGGCTATCATTCATATTATATATAAACAAATTTGTTTCCATTTGTAGCTGTTACAGTGTGAGAATCGAGTTATCAAATTAGGAACGTTACTGTTAGAATGGGTTAGTTAGGGTATGTAGGACCATAATCAGACCCAGCTACCCCCACCCCAACCCTCCTGGAGCCAAAGCAATGCACTTTCTATGATGAGATGTACTGGATTCCCCTTCACTTTGTTTTAAGTGAGATATCAGTAGAACTGATGAGTGCAACTTGTTCAGTGGCTCAATATATCTGTTTGTCAGCAATACTTGTAACTGTCTACTACTCAGTCATAATTAAGCATGTTGAAGCCTGTTTGGCTGATATTGAAGACAATCGTGTATTGCCTAGTAGGACCTATTTTCCCTTCCCTCCATCTTTATCCATGCATTTCAGGTGAATAACATGCTCAGTAATGTGATCTAACAAGGCCTAGGTATTCACTAGATTGCTGTGTACTATGTAACAAACTCTCATTGTCTCCCCTAGTCCAACATGACATTTGTGGGTGTAGCTGGTATGTTGGACCCTCCCAGAGCAGAGGTGATTGGAGCCATCAAGAAATGCACAGAGGATGCTGGTATCAGAGTTATTGTGATAACAGGTGACAACAAGGTATGCTGACAGACAGACAGGCAGACAGAGACATACAGACAGACAAACAGTCAGTCAGTGAGATTGACAGACAGTTGATAGCAGGGTTCACCACAAAGTGTTTCAGCATGGCTAGCTATGTTCAACTTCTTACCATACTAGTGCTGTGTAGATTAGTGATGTTACTGTGTGAATTTCCACACCTGCCACCTATTGCTTCTTCCATGGATAGTCAGGAATTCAGGCAGACACAGATTGTTTTAACATGTAACTAGACTGGACCAGATGCTGTGCATTACATAGTTAGACATGGACACATCTTTTGTGTGTTTGTGGCCATGGATTATGTTAGGGTTGGGCAGTGATCATGGTTTTGGATCTGGTTTTTGCGATGTTGTCATGAACTTAAATTATAGTCACATGGAGGATGTGGATTATTAGAGTTTGTATTAGATTTTGTACCTTTATTGCATCATGTATCTAAGAGTGATATCAAATTTCGTATACTGGTACTTTTAAGTCTTGTTATTTTGTGCCAGGTAGAGGATGTGAATTATTGGTGTTTGATTTTGTATCTTTATTGTGTCATGCATCTAACAGTAGTTTAAACTTTACGCTGTTATTGTCTGCTTACTAGGCTACAGCTGAAGCCATTTGTAGAAAGATTGGAATCTTTGAACCAGATGAGGACACAGCAGGTAAATGAATGAATAAATGCTGTTATTGTACTGACCTTTGAGTTTCGAGGGTTATAATCACAGTAAAGACCAGTCCGGGGTTAGATAACATGGCATAAGGGTTATAATCATGGTAAAGGCCTGTCCGGGGTTAGATGAGACTGAGAGTTGTAAAATAGTCGAATGATGAGAGTTGGAGGAGAGTTTGGTCAGCTCTCATGCATGTGGTCAGACGATGATGACAATCAGTGAGAGAGCTAACAGGATTTGCAAAACAAACAAACAAAACTCCAATCAACTCTCATCAAAATTTGAACATGTTCAAACTGGATGTGGGAGCACACAAGAGTTGATGAAAGTGCATGAGGATTGATGAGAGCACATGAGAGTTGATGAAAGTGCATGAGGATTGATGAGAGCACATGAGAGTTGATGAAAGTGCATGAGGATTGATGAGAGAACATGAGAGTTGAAGCAGATATAATCCAAGATAATGGGAGAGTATCAAACTCCCAATTTCAGAATATTTTTCAGATGTATAATGCAGTCATGGAGTAACTAAGAACTAATCATCTGTAATTGGAAACCAATATTTATGATTCATTTTATAGTGTATATAAACTGAGGTTCCCATTTTTTTAAAATTAAGTCAGCTGAGAAGTTCTATTTTTGAAGTGCAATGCATTTATCCAAGGTGACACTAGTTAGTGACATCCTGTCAGTGATTTGGATATTTTCTAGATGCCTTCTTAAGCTTGAGAAATGCATCTCTTCTTCCATTCCTTCGTCAAGCTGCAGAGTCTTTTAAAGTAACCTTTTACAATGATGTTGTTTCAGGTTTATCATTTTCTGGACGAGAATTTGATGATTTAAGCACTGAGGACCAAAGACGTGCTTGCTTAAGAGCAAGGTAAGATCAAATAATTGTTATTAATTATTGGTGTATGGGAGAGTGGGTGGGGGTAAGGGAGTGCACCTGGTCTGATTGCTTTTAAACCAGTTGGTGTTCCCAGAAAATTGACCCATATTTGGAGTCAGTTCCTCATACCTGTCAATCATCCCAATTTAATTGGAATTG
Organism: Epizoanthus rinbou; assembly: GCA_025505405.1. Lineage (NCBI taxonomy): Eukaryota > Metazoa > Cnidaria > Anthozoa > Zoantharia > Epizoanthidae > Epizoanthus > Epizoanthus rinbou. The sequence goes on from JANVCH010016010.1 coordinate 2,939, forward strand.
TTCCAGTTTGGGAGTTTCCAGACCAGAAATTGGAAAATTTTGATTTCCAAGAAAGAAGGAAAAAGGTGAAAAAATACCTGCAATATCCCTATTGCTGACCTTTTGGTGTTGGCAGGTATGGTCCTCAACAACAGTACATCTTAAGAACATTAATCTAGCAATATTGGACGTAACCTGCAATTAGCAGTGGCGTGGTTTGTAAGAACTTGGGGTATAAATTTAGTATGTTGTGTAACCTGCCCAGTTTTAAGTATTTTTGGGTAAGTTCCTTAACAGTTTTGGGCAGCCATGGTGCTAGCTAACTGTATTTTTGAGACATTTTAACCTGCCCTCATCAGTAATACTTGGTCAAAGTTTTCTCTGATAATTTTGTACCCTGAAACTGATGTTACAAAACTTGCCTAACACATTCCCGTCTATACAGGTTGTTCTCTCGAGTTGAGCCATCACACAAGAGTAAGATTGTTGAGTATCTACAAGGTGAAGGTGAAATCTCTGCCATGACAGGAGATGGTGTTAACGATGCCCCAGCACTAAAGAAGGCAGAAATCGGAGTTGCCATGGGATCAGGGACCGCTGTGGCTAAGAGCGCATCTGGTATCCTTTTGTAGAGTATGGCAGTGAACAGGTTGAATGATCTAATTTGACCATAGTATAGTGTTTAGTAACCGAATTTCCAGTTGATCACCTTCGTGTGAACCAAGTGAGGTGATGCAACTGATTAATCCATTCTCTGAGTACACACTACACAGTGCTGTCCAATCACCTGGCTGTGTGTTGACAGGTGGAGGTGTTCTCCTCGTGTCTTCACACACCAAGTGATTTGCATTGTGTACTGTGCTACAAGGAGGTTCCAATCATGTCTGATCACTTGGTTCATAACAGACTGTCTGTTTGAGACTAGTCTGCATAGTTAGCATGGTAGTGTTGAAGGGAAACCATACTATAGATGACAATATATTATAGAATGATAACAATGACAGTATATGCAAAGGACATTGTTATCAGCTGAAAGACTTTTTGTGTTTCTCCAATGTCATAGACAGCATACTGTAGGCTCCTAAATTTGCTGTACAAGAAATTGAAGTGAATTGTTTTTATTTTTTTGTTGAAAGTGTTTGATATCAAGATGCAGAAAACACAATTTCTGTGAACCTGAATTTTAAAACTTTTCATGGTGATAGTCCTCTACACCCTCTAGGGTTTGTGCCTTTGATGCTTGTTGATTTTGCCTCATCTAGAATTCAAGCCTGTCTATGGTACTGTTCTTATGATATGGTCGTTGTTCTGAATGGTTGACATATACACACTGTACACCGTCCTTGACAGAGTGTTAGAAATGGTTCTGGCTGATGACAACTTCAACACGATTGTGGCAGCTGTGGAGGAGGGAAGAGCTATTTATAACAACACAAAACAATTCATCCGCTACCTTATTTCCTCCAACATTGGAGAAGTTGTCAGGTACAATGAATAATAATTGTCTCATTTTGTAGTTGTTGAAAGTATTTGTTTTGTCAAGTCAGAGAAAGAGAAGTTTCTGAGAATTTGCACCATCTAAGATCACATGTACACACAACATTTATTTCATTGCTTCAGTCCTTGGAATTCGCTACGCAAGTGTGTTCTGAGTGTCTTTCAAGCATTTGTATTTTGAGGAAACCTGCAGTAGATACGTTATTCAAGGACTCACACTTATAACTAGGCACAGTTGTTCAGTAATAATAAGATGTCAATTTACCATGTTGGGGCCAGTTGTTCGAAAGCCGGTTAACAATAACCCAGGGTTAAACTCTTAATCCATGTTTGTACTTGCTACCTTAATTAAAGACTAGTTTGGGCTGCCATTTTTTGGTTCTAGCAACTGGGTTTCCAAGGAAAGACTCGATGGTATTTTATAAGAACCAGAAACATATTCCAAGGTGAAGAAATAGCTTTTTGAATTTGGCTAAACACAGGGTTAAAGTTAATCATCTTTCGAACAACCGAGCCCTGATTGTCAAATGTGCATCTTTGTCAGACTTGCTGCCATCTGTTCATGGTTTTGCATTATGTGTTTGTGTTTGACATAACAATTATTATGATATATTTATGCTAAATGATGTTAATTTTCTCATTTGTGTTGCAGTATTTTCCTTACTGCTGCACTTGGTATGCCTGAGGCACTGATTCCAGTGCAGCTGTTGTGGGTTAACCTCATGACAGATGGCCCTCCAGCTACTGCTCTGAGTTTCAACCCACCAGAAGTAGATATCATGAAGAAGCCCCCACGTTCACCAAAGGAAGGTCTTATAACTGGCTGGATGTTCTTCAGATACATGGCAATTGGTATATATGTGGGTGTAGCAACTGTCGCTGCATCAGCATGGTGGTTTATGCTTTATGAAGGTGGACCCCAGATGACTTTTTACCAATTGGTGAGTGCTTTTGAATTCAGTAGCAAGTATTGAATTCAGTCATTTTCCGTCAGTGACCGGCCCAAACTGCTCGAGACCTTGCAATTCTAAGATTGGCCTGTTCAGCCACCATAAGGCTTGTCTCAACTGTATAGGATTCAACCCTTCCAAATGATCTTTGGATACGAAGAATCTGCCATCATCATCATTGAATCTGAAGTAAGGGATATGTCCACAGGAAATAGGCAATGAAATAACGGATTTAGTGTAACATACAGATGAATCCTGCTGGTTAATAAGAGAATATAGATGTAAATATACTCACCTATTAATAAGAGCCTTGTCATTGTCTCTTCAATTTCCAGACCCACCACATGCAGTGTGACAATGACCCCAATTTATTTGTGGGTGTGGACTGTGCCGTGTTTGAAGACCCTCATCACATGACCATGGCTCTCTCTGTGCTGGTCACGATTGAGATGTTCAATGCCCTGAACAGGTCAGTGCCATATATTCAACATGCCATTAGGAACCATCATTTTCTTTTATTGGGGGAAGGGGTGGGAAGCAACTACACAACCTGAAAAGGCAAAAAGAAAAAATTGCCTGAAACAAAGTTATAAAGAAAAATGAGTGAAATTTAAAAACACATTGCAGCCCAATATCCTACACAGTGGGATGTCCAGCATATCGTTGTGTCTTGTGGTACGACCGGGACTTTCTGATTGTAAAGTTGAGTGGTTTCTCGTTATCAAACAAGGTTTTGTTACTCTGAATTAACAGGAAGCACAGAGATGTATATACATGGACACAAGTGACTGGCCAGGGTAATTGGTGATTGTGTTGTCTGTTTAATATGCTGACAGTTGCGTGTTTGTGTTTGCAGTATAAGTGAGAACCAGAGCATACTGGTGATGCCGCCCTATCAGAACTGGTCCTTGGTAACAGCCATTGCTGCCTCATTTATCATGCATTTCATCATTCTTTACTTTCCAGTCACAAACGTAAGTTGTTTATAAATACTATTGGTAATTTTGTGATAGTTGCAGATCTTGATTATATAGGCTGTGGGCATTTTCGATTTGTCAGGCGATTCTCAAGTGCAATAGTTCAATTTTCAGAACTCATTCAGACCAGAATAGTCCCGTCTGCTTGAGTAGAATAATAATTTAATAATAATATAATAATAATAGTAATAATAATAATATTATTATTATTATTATTACCTAGACGGCATACTCGTAGAGAAGCTCTTTGTTCACTGGAGGTACAACAGCTTAACATTCCTGTCCACAAACAGTGTTGCAAAGAAAGATTGTACAAACACACATCTCAAAAAAGGCAGGGACCTCCTGGCTCTGGTTATTCAAAGAGTGGATAGCACTGTTCAGCAGATAATTGTTAACTATTAGCTTGTTTTATACACGGGATATCACTCGCTAATAATCCATGCTTTGAACAACTGGGACATGGATAGAGAGTAGTCTGGGTTCCTACCAACACAAGTTCTCATGTTCAGGCGTGAAGCATTTATAGAAACGCAAGCTGCTAACCCGACTGGCAATACCCAACAAATTTTATGGAAAGTTCCATAAGAAAGGATTTTACTTTGGGAATGATGTAAAATGTTAGATAAGTTATACAGTTGAAATTACATGAGAGTAAGGTTGTCAGCTTGAATGACTTTGGACAAGTCACAATTCTTGATATTTTAATTAAGGTATTATTTTGTTTTTCCCACAGACTATCTTCCGTATTACTCCTCTCAACTGGATCGAGTGGATGGCAGTTCTTAAGTTTTCTTTCCCAGTTATTCTCTTGGATGAAGTTCTCAAGTTTATCTCAAGACAATATTATGGTACGTGCATATGCTTACTAAGAATACTCTTTGGAAAACTTGGAAATCTTCAGTAATTTTCGAAAATGCTTGATAAAGTTTTTTTGACATAAATGGAATTTTTTCAAAATATTTGGAAAATCTTCTGAAAACTTTGGACATCTTCAGAAACTTTTCGGAAGAAATCGGAAGTTAGATGTCTAGTGCCACCTTGGGGTTACAACGTTGGCTGCAGCTATTAAATGACTAGAGAGTGCTACAGAGGGAAAATTGTTTATTTTTCACAAGAGTTTGGATACGACATTTAAACACATGTGGATTATCATTTTTATTCCACACATAAAACCTGGTAATTTATGGCCTAGTGAATAGTAAAAACAGTATTATTCAATGAGGCATTGTTTTCTATGAGCAGTTAGTCCACTCGGCAAAGTTCCTGGTGGACTGACAGCTCGTAGAAAACACTGCCTCATCAAATATCTGTTAAATAACCCATTCTGTAGAAATGTGATCCATGTACTTACCCTTGGTGTCTTCCTGTTTGTAGGTGACCAACATGTGCATTACAAGATAAAGAGTGATTAGATGGCATGCTGGACGTGCATTATAACTACTTTGTCTTGCACTGAACTTTGAAGTACACAGCAGTTTGCCACCTAATGGGAATCTCAAAGCAGGAACCTTCGGCTTCACTGATGCTATTTTCCACACTTCATCACCTTTTATTTGACATTTGTCATGAAATCACAATTACCAGGGCCAGGACAAGCGTGTGTACATAATTATCGTACGCAGGATACAGCAAAGTTATATTATAAACTGCGGTTTGTGTGGTGGATGTCTTGACATACCCAAGGACTAATTGTGGCTTGCCTGGCTATTGCTCTCGTCATTCAGCAACGAGTGCTTCACATCTTTTTGTGTAGGCATTGTTTATCAAGTGAAGCAGCCTACATTGCTGGCTGAAACTGAGATCCCTCTGTGTGGTGTATGTCTGCCTCTTGTCCTATAACCTGCTCTTGGTGTACAGTGTATAGGAACAATTTCGAATTAACTTGGAAATTGGAATTAATTTAATGACGTACTATATGAAACTGAATGTGCAAAATTCATTCTTTTTTTGTATTACACTACACTTTGTTGCAGCTTGTATGTAATCTTTTGTGCAATGACCAAATGACCAGTCTAATAACTGATCACTAACAAATAAATATAATGATCTTTGAATTGAATGGAACATGTAAATCTACGTGACAACAAATTATGATCCTTGATATTAAGCAGCTTTCATCCAGTATTTTGCAGATAGTTCAAATCTGGAATGCATATTTGCAGTTTCTCAGGTCTTACTTTCAGGAAACTGTTGCCATATTTTACTAATGTGCTATTAACAGGCATTTTTTTACTGAGATACTTTTGCTGATGTATGTTGTAATTTGTGGTGATCATTTCATAGTTTGTAATTTTATTGCCACAAAGTAAAGGGTTTGGCCAGATGATTGAAAAGTGCCTGAAAGTATCTGTGATTTCAAGTTTATCTATCTGATCGCCCAAACAATACTATCTTTATTCCTTGTCACATAGTTGAGGGATATTTTGTGTCAGGTATATATTGTTTATAGTTACTTGCGCTTCTGATCAGATAATTCATAATTAATACTTTGTCATTTAATATTTAGGTACATATTGAGAAATTTAGGTCGCAGTTACCTCGGAGAATATGTTGTTATGAAATTGAGACATGACAGCACGATGCAAACACTCTGCGGTATCAATTATTGCTTGATGCAGTCGTATAATTATGGTTCATAAACTTCGTATGTATTTATTATTCAAGAGAAGGAGTAGATCAGTTAATTTTACCCTGTTGGGCCAAGCTGTTATGTGTATGGATATGTTTCAGAGCAAGTTTTGTGAGTGCATACCTCATTTAGGCCAGGGATGCTTGCGATTTGTTACCAGGAAACTTGAAACGAGGCAAAAGATATATGGATCCTATTTTCTAAAATGGGAACAAAAGAAAGATACTAGATACAACAGCTTTCTATGGCAAGCAAGTGAATTACTTGCGGAATTCCTGCGGGCAAGTGAACTGTTTATATTGTACACTGTTAACTAACATTAACTCTGCTTAAACAGTTAGATATAGACAGGATTCCGAAACATTCCGGACTTACATTTGACAGTGATTTTTCTGGAGCAAGACGTTGGGAAACTGATGTCCCAGTTGTTCAAAGAGCGAATAGCGCTATCCTGCAAATAAATCCTTATCCAGTGCATAAGTCATAAGTGTTGACTATTTAGCATATTTTATCCACTGGATAGCTCTATCCACTCTTTGAACACCAGTGGGGAATCGGCAAGAAATGCATTGATATTCTGTATTATTATATGGCAGTACTGATTGTCAGGTCCGTAGCTGAATTCCCGTGTTCTGATTGGCTGAAACTTAGGTCCGTAACTTACCGTACGTTTCGAAAGAAACAAAAATAAATACAAATGAGCCATATAATAAAAATCTTGATAACCTCGTTTACTCAGTCTGTCCGGGAGAATATTTTGCCCTCGGTCTTTCGTACAAACCTCGCTCCGCTCGGTCTGTACAATGAAAGACCTCGGGCAAAATATTCTCCCGGACAGACCGAGCAAACCAGGTTATTAAGATGTTTATACAGTATATATACTTAAAAACCGTGCTCAAATACCAAGATCTTGCCACCACACATTTGTAGTTGTTGTAGTAATCCTGAAGAGTGTGGGCAGACAATCCCGTCCGTCCATATGAAACAGATCTGTCGATTAAACAACTCAAACTGAATGACAGCTTCTAGACATCTTCATTTGTGAACACTGCTCCAGGTTCTGTTGAGCACTTGCGTGGTATAATTTGGATTTTCACAGATATATGTAATTGAGCAGGTTTTTTTGCATGATATGGGAAATTGGTTGATCATGAGGCATGGTTTTGTATTTTGCCATTTGGCTAGACTGAAGGTGACATTTGCCTGAATCATGCAGAAAACCTGCTCAATCATATATATTTGTCACCCTAACAAAACCACAAAAACACAAGTGTCTCTCTTTGTATACTGAATGAAACTGAGTTCACTCTTCAGCTCTGTCAGTGTCTACATTAAATGGAGCAATCGACATGCAAGTTTTAGCAGGAATTACAGATCTATGTGTATGAATTAAGTCACATTTCTTTCTTCACAAAGCTAGAATCCATCACCTTCCAATCAGTTGTGAATTATTTGCAGTTCTCATGAAATTAATGCAAGTCCACTATACATAAATACTGTAGTCAGACTTTGGTAAATGTTCATAAATTGTTTATGTACTTAATTAAAATAAATTAAGATCAACTATAATCCTGCACTAAGTGTGATGACAGCCATTCTGTCAATATTTTCTTATTTATAATTAAAAGGGTTCTATAACTAACCATTTGTGATGTTTGCATTCTAGTATCAATGCAACACTCCCACCAGAACCTGAGGAAGCATCTGAACCCGAACCAGAACCCATGAAAGAACCTGAATCAGAACCAGCAAAAGAACCTGAATCAGAACCAGCAAAAGAACCTGAATCAGAACCAGCAAAAGAACCTGAACCAGAAACTATGGACACATCTGAAGCAAAAGAAGAAACGAAACCAGAGGTGACTTTGATTGCATCCATATTATAAAATATACTTAGTTTACGTACATGTACTGTACATATATTGTTTACCCTTGTGCCTGAAGATTTTGAAATTGTTAGAAACTCTTTGATAGGTTTAGTACATGTATGCCACATGTAATTCCCAGCAGATTGTGAAAGTTTTCTTTCTGGAAAAGTCCTAGGTGGCCAAGAAGCCATTTTATTGTCATTTAAATTAGAAAATGCAGCTGGATATGGACATTTTTCTGAGTGGTGTTCAGGGCCCTTGATAAATTTTCACTATCCGCCTCGAGTATACATGTATATGGAACTACGGTACATGTATCTTGCCGAACATTTGATGTAAATTAGGATGAGAGAGGATGGGTGTAACAATTAAATAAAGAACAAGATTTGTCCACAATAATGAATACATGTACATGTATATAAACTATTATAATTATAGTAACTGTTATATAAAGACCACCCATCCCCATTTTAAATATTTTTGTATAACTGAATTAGCCCTTGCTAATAGTTTTGAATTAGTTTTGCTGTAAATCAATTGGAAACCTTTTGAACCAGGTATGGACCAAAAACCCATAAGCAGAATACCAGAGCAAGGTTAATTCCAATGGGTTAAATATTCCACTTACAATTTGAAAACAATATGTATCTAGGTTCTTATAAATAGTGTTTAAATTGTTCTATTTTCTTGCATTGTAATGCAATGTTTAGGCAGAGGCTAAGTAACAATCACCTATCTTCAATGTAGCTCTTAATGATGTACATGTAAACATTTTAGACATTTGGACCAACGTAACTACCCTATACTGTACAGTTACACTATATAATACCGTAAAATCCCACGTTAAAGCCCTGGGCTTATATAACTTCATAAGGGGTTATAGGTGGGCTTATAAACTGGGGGGCTTATATCCGGGTGGGCTTATAAGCGGTATAGAAAAAACATTTCGGAATGAGCAGAGACTACGTATCTGAGAAACGAAATTTAAAGCTAGCTTACCATTACATTTAGAGGCATTAGCTTCAAAATACGTTTTGTTTCTATCTATGGTACCATTACAATTATTTTCCAAG
>JANVCH010016121.1:0-11906 GCA_025505405.1 Epizoanthus rinbou
TGTTTTGTCCACTTGCTATGTTTACATTCGGTCAAAATAGAGACGATTTCACTTGACTGTCAAAAACTCATTGTCATTGCATTGTCAAAGCAGCTTTTCGACCAATAAAATTGCGAGAGTTTCGACGGGCGACCAATCAGAGATGAGAATTGACGCGTGACTCGCTAACACGAGCATTTTGTTCTGATCAATATTTTGACAGTCAAGCGAAATCGTCTCTATTATATGAACTTTCAATTCACAACTCAAATGTGGATACATTTGTTGGGTTACGTCATTTAAGATGCCTGACAGTGGAAGATAGTCCGGAGAGAGGTGACTATTATACCAATTTACTGGTGAAACATATCATAAAAGGCGTATTGCGCTACATGAATTTTTGAGGAAAACTGATACTATTTGCGATTTACCTATTCATGCTATAACAGAGTTCATATTTGCATGATCGATTCTAGCATCGGAGATTTTTGCATTTCTTGAAACAGGATTTTATATACTTACCATTTGGTGGTGGGTTGGCTGAGGTCAAGTTTGCCAAGGTCGATCAGAACCTGGAAATAGAAAATTACACAACCAGTGAGTCGACTGGCTAGCCTCTGCTAATACAAGTGCACTCGTTAGCACAATGTTTCCTTTATTAGCACTCGATATTTCTCACGGTACATCTGTAAAGTCGCCATACAGAGAACTTGAAAAGGATCGAAATGCTGTTGCGGATTATGTGTCAAAATAGACAGACAATACAATGCGTGCCGTTACTGGCTGAAATTATATTTCCCTCATTTCGAACATTGAACTAGTGACACTCCTACACTCTCGATTTCTCTTGCATTCTCCGAAGATTTTTGCTTTCTTTTCCATTTATTTTTCTACAAGAATCGAGGATATCATTGGGCCAAGCCAATGAGAATACTTGTCCGGCCATGATGTATCCCCCCACTCGCCCCTGAACCCAACCTGTGTATCCAGAACCTCCCTGGCCAACGTAATCTTTGAGGATAACACTACAATATTTGTACCTGTCCCATGGAAGTCTTGCTCTTCGAAAAGAATGACACATCATTCTTAACAGTGATGTCCAGAGTACGATCCTTCACTTTGTCTTGTGACACCTGCCAATCAAACCTGGAAACCAAAGATGCGCTTTGTTACATTTACTCCACAGACCGAGGCGAGATAATCGACAATCACCCTCCCTCCCCCGTGGAGGGCAATCGCCAATTCCTCTCTCCCTCCACTCTCTCTTCTCTTGTCTTGCTTATTTACCAATAAATATCGTTAGCAGTAACACAGTTGTACGGCTATACTAGTTAATCTGTCCAGTCCACACGGAATGGTGAACGAATTTTGACTCTAAACAGTCATGGTTATGATAATGAAACGTCGTCAACCAGAACAACTTTTTCTCTGTTCACTATTAAAAACTGATCAGCCAATCAAATGGGGCTCTTTATTTCCTTAGTAACAAGCCTTTTCTTCTATTTTAGTGCTCCATGAATAGCTCCAAATCTGGCACTGAAGTAAATGGCATGACTGCTTCAAAAATAACGATATATAAGAAACATACACTTCCTCAAACACCGGGGCCAATGTGTTCTTCTGGATGTCTGTCCTGCGGCGTGAACTCTTGGACCTGTCGGGCAGCAGGTAGGCACGAGCGTACGGATCAGCCAGACCATCCGAGTCACAGGCGATCAGATCACTGCAAATACAAAACAATAAAAACAATTAAAGAAGTTAAGTCAGTTTTGAGTCTTTGAAGGATTCTTCAAGACTTTTGCGGACTATAATAACACGTTAGAGATTCAGTTCCAGAACTTCCATAATGGTGGAGGGAACTGATAATTATTGAAGAATGTGGATAAAAGGGGTGTTTTTAATTAGTAAATTAAATCAATAGCTGGTTACCATCTCGTGTAGGTGGCAAATATGGACAAAATAAGGCGGCCAACTGATAGGATTCTCAATAACAAAACAGTAAGTCTGATATCTTAGTCTGGTACTCTAAGAGAATAGAACACGGAGTTATACCAGGGTATGTTCCCCCACGATAATGACTGTATTCCACACTAGCGCATAGTTCCCAGTTACTTGAATCAGAACACTCAATCGTTCTAAAATAAACTAAGGCCAGCCCCATCCATATACTGATAACGTTTTTCGTTTCAATGTAGAGGGGCGGGACCATTCTGTTGCATTTCAAGTCTCCACTTTCTGTCTTCCATCGTGTTGGTGTGGACATAGGTCAGTGCGAAAAGCGCGACACCAATGAGCTGAGAAGGGCACGAGCCTCGTTTGCATATTCACTTACCGGCATTTGTGCACTGTGACGGCCAGCTTGCTGCCTTGAGTCTTGTATTCAATGGTCAACTCGATGTCTCCACTCACCGTCCTGAAACAAACAACACAGTAAACTCGTGATTTTATCTCAATAGCTGTATAACAAACTCTTCAGTCTGACGCCCAACTACTCGTTCAATTTTAGGGGTGAGACAACATTTAAAAGTTGAATAAAAGTAACTTCAACTTATCCAAGTTTCAGTGATAAAACGTCGCCCATGCCACATGTAAGAGAATCCATGATCGAGAATGTTCCGGTTTCCGGAGTTTCATTCATAGGGTGAAACGCATGTTTTCAAAATGAGAAAAGGAATTACTTAGTCGTTAGACTTAGATAGAGTTTGAATTTGGTTTTAAATTGTGAACTGCTCGTAATTCAGCATTGCTGCCATGAGTTTTAAATAAACATTATTATTAGATGCAAGAGAACGAAATTCATCAAAATAGTTCCAGATTATGAATTGCTTGATGCCCGTTTTGTGGGGATCTTTCTCTTATTGATCTTATCTCTATACTGAAAGGATTATCTTCAGTGCAATAGTAGACACAATAATATTTTTTATATATCATTTATATATAAGAATGTGATAACATGTGAGATATTATATGCACTTGTCGCCTAATATGTGACAGTATCTATTTATCACTATGGACTGTATACACGGAGTCCCTCTTTCTAATGTCAGTAAAAACATGAAGGATTATTACATTGCTCTCCCCATGCCTTCACTCTTATTGCCCGGCTGCGCGATATGTCACTCGCCCCAATTTTACCTTTCTCAACCGCTCGTTCAAGTTCGCTCCACCAGAAACTAAAACAGGACTAGGCCAATCCACCTGTACAATCCCAGAAAGCAGTGCTCTAACGAATGTTTTGCACAATATGACCTATCGACGAAAGTCTTTCACAAGCCACTCCTTTGACATTGCTTTCTGGAACAGTTTGGGAAGCTGGGGTTCGCATGCAGTACTTTTTTAAGTTTTTGGAGTAGCGATTTCATTCACAACTCCGGTTTTAAAAACTACGGTGACGTAGTAAAATAACTAAAGTAGGGTTAGGCAAAAAGGAGCACAAGTATCATCGTACGATATTTCCTACCTCTTGATCTTTGCTTTTTCTGGCTTCCTGCGGCGTACAGTACTCCCATCACTACGGGCCAAACAAAAGCAGAAAAAAGGACGGCATTTAGGGCTGCTGCTTGCCAATGATGAAAGACTAAAGGATGCACAGCGTGGCGGGCAGAAACACAAGCAAGGCATGCAGTTGATGTAAATTAACTGTTAGTGATTCAACAAGAGAGTTAGTATGGCATACACAGGTAACAGTCCAATAGGTTTTAGCCAATACATTAATTAGAGATTAATAACGCAATTGTTAGTAGGAGATACAGATACAGTCGACTTTAGGCGACCAATACATTTCGCCAATATCCCAATTCGTGATTTATAAATTATTAAAATAAGATTGTTAGTATTAAGGGATATAGAAGTTACACAATTGACTGAAACCAATACAGGCACATGATATCGCTTTATTATTATTTTTTAATAGGTTAGTGTGTTTAATACTTAGATACATACTTCATAGCATTCCAATTGATTATGCATTATTGTAAAGTAATATAGTTAGTGATCGTTTAGGATATTACGATTATTATTATTAATATAATTAATAATTATTACAAAATCGACAGATATAACGCGCTCTTTCCTTGGCAGATAGCAACGTCATTTATCGCAAGATAAAAACATTGTACGGTAACAACATTGCAATGGTTTTAAAATACTTAACATACCTATGATTGTTCATTGGTTGTTTGATGAATTATTAAATCAGTACGAGGTCAAAAGCACTGAATATTTTAAGTTCAAGTTAAAAACAATTTTCTTTAAGAAAGCATTTTAGTCTTTTGTATTTTTAAACCAGGGATAGGGGTATAGGGGTTATAGTTTTAAAGACATTTTTAATTTAAGAAGGTGTTGTAGGTTTTAGGTTGATTATGAATTTGTAAAAATAATCGAGTCCTATTTTATTATTATTCAAGATTAATTATATTATATGGACCAGTACTACACAGCGACTGCGCAATGTCTACTGATGTGTATATACCGATATTCACCGTCTACATAAGGAATACCTCGCGTTGTTGGGAACTTCCAATTTCTTACGATGCACTAAACATGGCAATCGATGAGCAGATCGTGAGCAACAGGAAGTTCCAAATATAACTGAGTTGTATTGTCATTGTGTGCGATGTGCAAGGTGAGAATATAACCGACAGTCTGTCTCACCTGCCCTTGCTGCCAGGCACTTTCTCCTTTCCGCCTATTTCAACTGCGGCTTCTTCCTCGTCCTCCTCTTCATCTGATGTGTCGTCATCACGCGTAAAGAGCGCCTGGGGGGAGGGGAGGGGGCACAAAGAAAAAGCTCTTAGACTCGAATGTCGTTAGCTAACAAGATACTACGGTCACGGGCAACCCACGCTCATACGTCACACAAAATAACATTTGACTTATACCACGGAAACAATCATGACAAGACCGCAGGCAACCCAAGCTTTAGCTTATGACTCACCAATCACCAAAAACTGAATACAAATGCAACCCTAATGATACTTTCTATTTGCTATTTTTATGGTAATGTGAAGTTTGTAAGATAACTCTATTACAGTTTCGTAAATCCCAAAAATTGCTGTAAATATGATAGAGTTGGCAGATGACCTCAACATTATGTAGCCTAGCATATCACTTCCCATTCACATACCTTCAGTGTGAATCTGCACGTGAGAGTGCTGTTGTGCCCAGACCCCTTCAGTGGGAACGGCTGCTCAAACGTCATGTCTTCGTCCTTGGTCAGTCGAGCAATGCCAAAGTCCAGTTTTCCAATGCTCTTGTCCTTGATGGCATCAAACAGCTGCCGGACGAACAATGCAAGTGGTATGATGATGTAAGTACATGTGCAAATACTATAAGTACAAGCATATATATAAGCACAAGCACAAAGATAAGAATAGGCATGAACACAAGCACAGCCACAGGCACAAACAAAGAAACAAACATAAACAAAAGGACGAGCACAACCACAGGCACCAGAACAAACAAACAAATAAACAAACACAAGCACAAACATAAACACGAGCACAAACCAACACAATCACAACCACAAATATAAATATAAAACACAAAGAGAAGATAAGCATGAGCACAAGCACAAGCACCAGTACAAGAATGAGCACAAGTATGAATACAAGCATGAGCATCATAAACACGAGCACAAACTTAAGCAATGCAAAGATAAATGAACAAGCACAAGTACAACCACAGGCATAAACATAACAGGAGCACAAGCATTGCACGAGTACAAGCATCAACACAAGCGTGACCACAAACACAAGCACAAAAGAATAAGCACGAGTACAAGCACAAGCACGAGTACAGGCATGAGGAGAGTACTGAGCACAAGCAGAAACGTGACAAGAACAAGCACGAGCACAAGTATAACTGCATTTGTACACGATACGTTGATGAACTGCTCCTTACAAGAAATGCACGTGTCTCAGTGTAAACGAATATACAAGGCAATACATCTGAAAGGTACAAGATAAGTTTGAAGTACACTCAAATGTGATACACTGATAGTGAACTATAACCAACATGCCTTACCTCGATGTCAAGTTCTTGAATGTTTGGGTCATGGATCAAGAACCGGAATGGTTCTTCAAACACTGGACTCAGAGAATCTGGGATTGTCTGGAATATGATAACACAACCACAGTCACCATCGGGAAAATCGCTATCAATATATAACGACTATACTGCAGCATACCTGGCTCTGGTAAGTGATGTTTCCAACAGTTAGCTTGGCATACGTTGTGCACGTGCCGCGAGCGGGGTTGGTGATCTGAAAACATTACACTGGGAGTTAGTCAATGACTAAGGGTGCGTTCGTTTGGCACTATTCCGGAATAAGACTCATAGTCGGAATAAATTATTGTTATCGTTATCGTTGTTGTTATTGTTATTGTTATTATTATTGTTATTGTTATTGTTAATGTTATCAAATATTACCATTTGAAGGAATGGTAACTTTTCTCACCGGGAGGTTCTTGGCAGAGTCTAACTTGACAAACAAGGCTGCAGTTGCCAGCATCTCGTCACCCAGAACTGCTTTATCAGGCTGCAGGTGGAATGAGCGAATTTAGGACATAATTATTCTAATAACAGATATATTGCTTTGTCATTTGATGGCTTACTAGAATGTATACAAATCTAACACGTACAGAAAACGATGAGATTATTTATTAGCAATGTATACATACAACACTAACACTTAAAGTACATGTACAAGGTCATGTGATGTTTTACTAGCAACGTACACAAATCTAACACTTAAAGTGAACGGAAAATCTAACACTTAGTGAAAGATCATGAGATGATTTATTAGCAATGAATACCAGTCTAACTAAAGTGAAAGGTCATGTGTAAATCTAAAATTTAAAGTGAGAGATAATGAGATGAATTATTAGCAATATAAATGTTATGTAAAGCAATGTAAAGAAATCTACCACTTACTGGTGAAAGGTCACGTGATGATTTACTAGCAATGTAAAATAATCTACCACTTACTGGTGAAAGGTCACGTGATGATTTACTAGCAATGTAAAGCAATCTACCACTTACTGGTGAAAGGTCACGTGATGATTTACTAGCAATGTAAAGTAATCTAACACTTACTGGTGAAAGGTCACGTGATGATTTACTAGCAATGTAAAGTAATCTACCACTTACTGGTGAAAGGTCACGTGATGATTTACTAGCAATGTAAAGAAATCTACCACTTACTGGTGAAAGGTCATCTGGGTTGGCAGTGAGTGAGAACCAGGTGCAGCGGAGGTTGATCTGACCATGCTCCACATTCTCCAATGGCAGCCACTAAACAGACAGCAACATATTATTTTACAAACTGCAATACAGTAACAATTATAAATATAATAACCAAATAAATACATAAATAATAAATATAATAACTATAAGTATGCAGACCTATAATTATAATGACATCGCTATTTATAAAGAATGAAGAACAGACTGCACTGCCTTGAATTTTTCTCAAAGCAAACAGTTATTGTGTGTACAATATGTGCCCAGTATGTGTCCAGTATGTACCAGGAGTACGTGGACAGTGAATACTTATTAGGTATTACTTACCAAATCAGCAGTTCCCTGTTGGACGATAGTACTGATGTCAGCTTCCACTCTGCAACATACAAAAATGTTACGAAACTGCCAACACATACTGTAGCTGAGAAACAGCCTGAGTAAGTGACCACTTTAGCCGAACCTGCAGTCGAAATGTTGACCCATTATACATGTATGTACCTGTGTGCATCTCACATTGATACATATGAAGCAGCCCTTGTGAATTGCCTCTTTAAAGTTTACAAAACTCTTATTAAAGTGTCTGACTTTCTCCAAGAAACCGTTAATTATGTTTCGTTTTCAGCGTCAACCCTTTGATACTAAGTATACTTTTTCATAAGAAAAAGAAAAATGTCGTTGCTGCAACTGCAGCCCAACGAATTTTGGAACAAGATGTGATAACTAATTTTGGAACAAAGTTATTTTTTGAGTTACAGGCATCTTTACACGATTCAGTCATCCCTGTCACTGTACCCTGCTAACCCTGTGCCTATGTTTCAAGGAATTTCTCCATAAAACGCCTGTCTTCCTAACTGCTAACAGTTCTTACTCAGCTACAGCTGCCATAAATCACTATATATCATACACTTTGCCCTCCAACCAAACTACATATTTATATGTTGCAATCAAGCCCACCACACCTGCGTACCATTTTACATCAATATCCAAGATATTGACAAACACATGTACATATGGAAGATCTGCATTTCCGTACCCAGTCTCCACAATCTTTAATTATTATAGCTCTGTAGCTGCAACAAATCGTTCTGGCCACATTCGTACTACCAATGATTCTGATCACCGCCAATGATCGGCCAGGGGCCAGTTGAACATTAGTCTAACATGATCAATCATTAAACATTAGGAAATGCTATGCAACAATGTTTGAAGTGAGAGCGAACGTCTGATGTAAGGTTGTATGCAACTAGGTCTAGAGTCCTTTGATCCAGCCAGGATAATGTTAAAGAAGGTAGGGTCTATAGCTAGCTGCTGGTGGTAGAATGGGGAGATATGGTAATAAAAGACCTTGGCAAAAACAAATTAAGATCTTTGCATGTGCACACTTGTCAACATTTGCATTTGGAAGATATTGTTCAAAATGTGGTAGACATCACCCCAAGATCAAAGCTTCACGTTCATCATGTGACCGACTTTCAGTTCACTGTTAGTACACTTACGATCCAAGGCTCTCGTCATCTGAGGCTTTATCTTCATCAAACAACTGAATCCTGATCTTCTGTCCCTGCTGACTGTCAACAAATACCTGCCGAAAAACAATCATTAATAATTATAACTTGTTGACTGGTGCGCTGTGGAACACGAGTTATTGTTTATCTGAGGGAACTAATGTTACCAGAGGCTGTCAGATGGTAATAATTAAGGTTCAACCACATGTATGGACATTCCAGGTACATATGTACGTAAATACTGTCCATGAACAGTCTCCAAACATGACTCCGTCAGTTTTTACAGCATAATATTGCATAATAGTACTGTACAATGATGTTATAACAGTGCAGGTATTGAACTTATATATGTTCACAAGTTCCACTCTAGACTAGTTACCATCTCTGCAATGAACAATACTTATCTCAAACGTAAAGGACTGTCAAACAAACAATGGCTTGAGTAAACATTATGCATGCTGTATGCATGTATGTGACATTCAAATACGACCAACAGACCTATATATCTGCCATCTACTGGTAGTTATTACTAAACCCCCTGGTTTGTATCATGATATATATTGATAACTAACCTCAAAGACTTCATTCCAAACAGGGTCAAGGGTTTCCTTCTTGGTCTTGGTCTTGAATGTCTTGGCACCAACTTTGTAAAATAACCATTAAAAACGATGTGAGAAATTAATACTCTACACTAAAGGTGCCAAATCTTGAACGTTTTGAGTTACTCAGATAAAAGTCATTAGTCACTTGTATTGTTATAACTAGTTTCATGAAGTTCTATTCTTGTTACAGTAACAATAATAATTTAACCTGATTTTCCCCGAAAACTAAATATTAAGTAACATCACAGTTGTAAAATTTCATTGTAGTTAATTTTAAGTTAAATTAACGTAATAAAGGTTTTTGCAAGCTAAGCCTTATTCAAATTGGCAAAAATACAGTGTCCATAACAGCTGAGAAGTACAATCACATACACGTACATACAAATACTTCCTACTAAAATTAAACATCCATATTATATAGATCTTTAATTATATCTGTATATACGCAGCATATATTCAGAATATACTACTTTACCAAAATCAGTGCAAATTTTCTTTTGAGGAGGAAAACTTTGAACAATTTGTTGAATTACCTTTGATTACAGCAAATGGATCTGAAGAACCTTTACTGAAGACTCCAATGTCTTTCTTCACCAAATCTTTGGCCTCAAGCACTTGGATACGAAGCATACCCTGCAATTACAAGCAGGCTGTAAGCAATAAAATTCCAGCACACATCCATCATCATCTTCCCCCTTCTTCCAACACACACACAATCACCTCCCCCCTTCCTCCCAACATACATGCACAATCACCTCCCCGTTCCTCCAACAAACACAATCACCTCCTCCCCTCTTCCTCCAACACACTGGCACAATCACCTCCTCCCCCAAAAAAACAAGACCGTAGGCTGCGCGGGCTAAGAAGAAGTTGACAAGCAATTTTAAAGAACAAAAGTTGATGTACACCGGTATAAATTTGTTGATGTATACAGTAGCAATGTCGCCATCTATTATGAAGGCAAAGAATAGAAAACTTTGAATACTAATTTCTTGGTTTCATGTCTGTCTGTTCATTTCATTCAAAAAGCCAATCAATTTCATTAAGTTCCGATAACGACTGTCAATACAAACTCTTGTATGACCTACATTTCCCGGTGATAAACTGAATATAGCCTTTCACTGTCACTGTCTTCCGAAACGGATCTATCTTGAATCCTCAAAACCTAACTTAGCTCAACTTTTCACGCCATACATTTGACATTGAAAAGAGTGGTGCCTAGCAGCCCTTGGCGGAGGGGTAATAGGGCCATCTAGCAACCCTTGTGGGAGGGGTAATAGGGCTACCTAGCAACCCTTGGCGGAGGGGTAATTAAGGGCCATCTAGCAACCCTTGGGGAGAGGGGTAATAGAGCTATCTAGTAACCCCTACATTACCACAAGGTTGAGTTTTCGCAATTTAACATTTGAAAATACCTTCTCGATTGCAGGGATCTTTCTAACAATGGGATATCACGGATTCCGCCGGGTATTTTTGCAAATTTTACAACACTGCAAAACCTGTAAGTTATTAGATTAGTGTACTGACCAGTTTTGCCGGCACTTCTTGCCTTTAATGGAGCATTCTCGCACACAAAGCCCATGATTTGTAGCGCCTCTTCCTTCTACGACCAGCTGTCTGTCTGTCTGTCTGTCTGTCACAATTGGTAATAAGAAAAATAACTAATTATCTAGCACAATTTATAATAAGTTAATTAATTAGCACAATTGGTAAAAAGCTAATTAATTAGCACAATTTCTAATAAGCTAACAAATTAGCAGAATTAGTAATAAGCTAAGTAATTAGCACAACTGATAATAAGTTAATTAATAAGCACAATTGATAAAAAGCTCATTAATTGGCACAAGTTTTAATAAACTAACAAATCAGCACAAGTAGTAATAAGCTAAGTAATTAGCACCATTGGTAATAAGCTAATTAATTAGCACAATTGGTAAAAAGCTAACTAATTAGCACAAGTTGTAATAAGCTAAGTAATTAGCACCATTGGTAATAAGCTAATTAATTAGCACAATTGGTAATAAGCTAACTAATTAGCACAAGTTGTAATAAGCTAAGTAATTAGCTCACCATATTTACTGCTCTCAATGTTATCGTCATTACGTGTAAAATCAGCTATGATTTTCGTACTCACAGTTCCTTGGCACATAATAATATCCAGGTTATTGAAGATGGAGCATTTCAAGGTCTACGGAATCTGAAGATGATGTAAGTTTGTTATCGTATGTTACAAAATAATGCGGTATCGTGAGACTGTATGTTGATTTAATAACAATTTGTTTGCAAAACGAAACTGACTTTGAGGCCTCATTAGATTATATGAGGTAAGATGGGATGAGATGAAATGAAATGAGATAAGGTGAAATGAAGTAAGATGAGACTTAAATAAGGTTCCCTAATTTAGCTTGGACTAATTGCAAGACAAGCAAGATAAAACAAGACAAGACAAGACAAGACAGGACAGGACAAGACGAGACGAGACGAGACGAGACGAGACAAAACAAGACAAGACAAGACAAGACAAGACAAGACGAGACGAGACGAGACGAGACGAGACGAGACGAGACGAGACGAGACG
>JANVCH010016232.1:0-11904 GCA_025505405.1 Epizoanthus rinbou
CTCCTTAAATTTAAACTCAACGTACCAAACTGTACAGTCTGATGATCGCTTAGTGCGTGAAACTCGAGTTACTGTCACTTTTTCCATTTTATAGTTTGTATGTATGTATGTATGTATGTATGTATGTATGTATGCATGTATGTATACATGTATGTATGTATATAGGTGTGTGTGTGTATGTGTATGTATGTATGTATATAATGTGGATATATAAATACCTTTCTTGTCCAGTACTCCAACCGAATTCTGGGTGGTGTCCGCTGCATCTGATTTGATTTCTCCTCCTGAAAAGAACTCGACCGGTGTTTGGTAAAACTTTCTGCTATGTGTGCCGTTGTAAGCTTTTGCTTTTGTAGTTCCGCCATTCCGCCCTCCTGCTTCCACAGTTTTACCCAGAGCCGAAGCCGCATTACCCTTGTAATGGAGATCATAGGGATTCCACTTGCCCATGGGGGTCAGGAAGATAATCTCTAGAGGAATGGCATAGGACCATTTTTGGTTCAAGAATCGACAAATTTTCTTCTTATTCTTAAGTTTTCGGCAGGAGTGGAGACTCATCCCTGCGACCTTTGCTTGTGTCGTCATAGCCATGAAAAGGTTTTCATCGGCGTAGCCCCGGTGACGAGTAGAGGTCCCCATTGCGCCTTTTTTACCAACCTTGAACCATCGATGGTACCTTCCTGCGTTCAACGTTTTACCTGCGTGTCCTGGGGCCAAGTTGAGGACTGTCAAGCCAAATGCATCATCTGTGAGATTTCCTGGATAGTTATCTTTTCCAGGCACCTGTTAATCAAGCAGTCAAATCAGCCAAACTATCAATAATGTCATTCCAAGGGTGGTAAGGTACTAACAATCTTTGGTACCAGCTCTGTCCTTCTATTTCAGTCAAAACCCAATAACTTTTATAATACACCAAAACGGACTCAGTCAGTCAGTCAGTCAGTCAGTCAGTCAGTCAGTCAGTCACTTACTCACTCATTCAGTCAGTCACGAATCTGTCAACAATGTTCTGAAAACATAATAGAGGATAAAAACACTTATTGGTAAACTGCAAAGCTTTTGACAATATAAGACAAAATCATTTTAGAATATCTGTCAAAAAGATAATAATAATAACAATAATAATAATATTAATAATAATAATTCTTATACGCATTTTGCGAAGCCCCAAGGCGTTTACAATGTTGATTAAAATATTCTGCAACACTTCCCCATGAAACGTCATGACAATGAAAAAGCGGAATACCTAATGCAAGCAAGCATTTACATTAATTTCTTGCAAAGAAATTAGGATATTCATTTTTAACCTTTTTAACAAGCAAACACATGTAAAATCGTAATTTCAGTTTGTTGACTTCTCTAACTATTTTATTACCATTATCTTATATATACTCGTACATTTATTTTTCAAAGTGTACAAGTATTTATCTATTTGTTGCTGTTAACCAATACATTTGTAAATAGAGTACGCGACAATAAATAAATAAATAAAACATAAATAAATACAATATTATTATTATAACTCAGTCAGTCAGTCGGTCGGTCGGTCGGTCGGTCGGTCGGTCGGTCAGTCAGTTGCTAACTCCTTGTTGTAGCTGCACGTTGAACAGTAACAAAGCCATAACATTGCGATGTACGATGTACGATGTCGTTTTACTACTTAGTTAATCTGTGTGTTACGAACCTCACTCATTAGCTCGTCAAGCAGGCCCCATCTTCTGCCATTCACGCGATCCTGCCACTTGTCGGTATCAAATGGATTCAGTTGGAAGCGTGCAGAGCGAGTTAGAGTTTGTTCTTTGTACGTTCTTTGGGCGGTCATTCGGGGTGCAAGCTCGTCCACCATCCGCAGTCGGTTGAGAGGCAGATCGCGGCTGATCGGATTACACAGAATACGGTAATTCCACTGCGCAAACTGAGGATACCCATCTTCAGTGACGTTCATAATTGTGGTGGGAAGATACGAGAAGTTTTCCAAGTTGTCTTTGCGGCCTGTGTACGACGTGAAGCGCACTTTCTCTTGTAAGTCAAACCAACTGCTTGCGTCCACAAAGTGGCGGTCGCTTTCAAATGGTTCATCGATTTTCCCTTTCGTCTCCGTTGTCCACGCACCCTCCAGATAACACAGCACGGGTCTGAAATACTTTCTGTAGTCTCTGACGGTGTGATTTTGTACTTTCCAGGCTTTGAACCACTCTCGCATTTCTTTGATCTGTTCATCAACTGTCGTTTTGGCCAAAACTTGGGGTGGAACATCCGGGAAGGGAACGAGATCCGTGGCGTGCCAATCGCTGCTTGTGCGATGCGGCATGTAGAGACGGTAGTCATTGTGTCTGGTGCGAAACTCCACACCGTTGAGAACCGCTGCAAACTCGCCCATTCCCACAGTACGATCATTATTAGAGTGGTCATGGATGGCAGCAACGCGGTTTGGACTGGTGTGCGTAGCGGCGTGGTAGTTCCGTGTGCCCTCGATGAAGTGTCGGACCTGTTTTATGCCCGAATCAGCATCAGATCGGATTTTCTCCTCAATAAACATCTGTTGCAGCATCATTTGGCGAGCCATCGCTCCAATGGTTTTCGTCATTGACTCCACTGTATTTGTAAGGTTAACGATTGTATCTGTTGTGCTATCAGAGCGGATGTCATTCGCATCTGTTGTGTGCGGTTCTGATTCGCCAGGGAGAGATAACCACAGTAAAATAACAACAACCAGTCCTTCCGGAAGGTTCATGTCTGCAACAGTGGGAAGAAAGTATCATATTTGAATTGCGGCACAAGTCTATGAAATTCTCTCATTTGCTTCTATTTGCGGACTTCCCTACCAGAGAGCGAAACAACCCCGGACAGCATTTGAGGCAAGTCACAGTAACTCGCCGAAGCGGCTCGGTAAATACCCACCGCTAGCCACCTCCACTTTGGGGAATAATTGTTAATTATTTCAAACATTTGAAATATGTAATAAATCAATTAAATAAGTAGCTTTGAGCATATCGCAAGTTTTCAAAGCAATTTTAAGTGCAATATTTGGCTTTCGAGCAGGAACGGACACAGAAACGTGACCATGGTTACGCACATGGCGATGTTTTTGTGTTAATTAAAACGTTTTCGATTATATTTCAAGTTTCTGTCGATAGATTTTTTGTAATTGTTTCAAGTGTTTGAGATCACTAACCTGTCAATCAAATGAGCGAAAAAAATTAGTGGGTCCTCGTATTCGTTGGCGAGTTATGGCGTGTTTTGTACAAAATCTGGCAAAACTGGGCTTCCAAACCGCATTTTGCACAAGGGGACTGGGGCGAGTTTTGCAAAAAGCCCCTTAAATCACGGAGATAAGTATATTTCCATCCGCAACACTAAATATGGGTTACAATGAATAATGTGTAGTAGAAAATTATAATAACTAATAAAAAATTAGATTTTCGATCGTATCGTATCATGCGCATTAGAGCTGCGCACTGCAAAAAAGGGGAATGACCTTAAGGAAAATCGATAGGTAAAGCAGTGCGACTTTAGGCGACTTAAGGCGACTTAAACTATAACTGTCCAAAAACATAAGTTGACTTATATATTAGTGCGACTTAACCCTATCTAGGCTGGGGGGCATTTTCTTTCGCTATTTCTAAACGGTAAATGCTATCAACTTGAAACTTACCGAGTTTTCCTAAAATTTATCAGCGGACAAATTGATGTGCCAATCATAGCGTTAGATGCTCCTCTGTTGCCATGGCAACCATGTTTATGATTGATACTTTTGTCAACTATTTCTGAAAATTTAATTTCAACTCGGATTTTTTTTCACATAAATTATAGATCTAGCTCAGCACAGGAGAATTCTATGTTTTTTAATTAATTTGAAGTCAATTAAGGCAAAATTCTGACGTCATCAAAAATCCAACATGGCCGCCATGAAAAACAAGATGGCGTCTTTGTGACGTCACATGACGTCATGATTGAATTCGCTAATTGCCAAAATGTACATCATGGACCAATTAACTAATCTACTAATTATGGCTTTGCTGCCATTTATAATAAGGAAATAAAAGTGGGGGACCGATTCGGCCCCCGCAGTCTTCCTAGCAACGAAAATAGCCCAGCCCAGATAGGGTTAAGGCGACTTAAGGGCCCGGAGTAGGCCTAAACAACCCATCGCAAACTATTTGCGTTTGTTTGCGACGTATTGCGACTAAATTTAAAACAATCTTAAAATACTTGCATTTATAGTTCATATATTCGTTTGAATGAATGAAGTTCACATCACATCTACTAAACATATTAATTATCTTAGTTACTCAATAGGAATGTTATATAATTCAAAACAAGTTTGAAGTTGTCTCTTGACCAAGTATCGTATTTGTAGAGCAGTGATACAGATAACTAGAATACGAATGTTAAAACGTAATCATGCGATATCATTTTAGCAACCAGGGCCCGGTTTCTCGAAAGTCGGTTAACGTTAACCAATGGTTAAGATCTGAACTCAAGATTCGGTTTATTTCCTTATTGATTGATTTGGGCTTTCATGTCGGGTTTCCGTAATTGTGTTTCTGAGGAATATGTCAATACTACTTTATTGGCACCGGATTACGTATTCCTAGATAAAGAAATCTAATTTAAAATTTGGCTTAACCATTGGTTAACGCTAACCACCTTTCGAGCAACCCGGGCCAGGCCGTACGGTAGTTGAGTAGCATAATATTGTAATATAATAACCGTACATAAAATTCATTTAATGCATAGAATTATAACGTGAAAGCTCGAGGTAAACGTAAAGTTGGGAACACAACAGGTCCCACTGCTGGTTTGGTCTCCAAACTGCTACTGTATTTCAGCCCTTGAACATCAATAATAACGAATGAGTGAGAAACTTTTAAAGCGTTGAAAGAGAGAGGAAAGTTTACATTCAGCAGTTACATTTCTCGGGGAAATTCAGTTTCAAATCAATTCACCTTCTTATTCCTACAAAAATGAATGGAAAGCAAGCTAACCTCAGTTTTGATGTTTTCCTGGACGAAGTTCGCAGACGTTCTGCTTCGGACTTGATGAGTGTTGCTGACTTCTCTGAAATTATCCAAAGACTTCAAAACCGAACTGTTTTCTTCTCAAGTGCGATATGTGAATTCGTTTCCAACCAATTTATAAACAGTGCAGGAATTTTAAAAATGTTAATGAAAGATTGTTGCTTTTCATTGTTCATTATGAGAGTTGTTTACGGATATAATTGAAGATTATTTGAACAGCCATAAGAGATAGTGTGACTTGTATGTAGAGTACATGAATAGCAATTGCACAGAAGAATCTTCAACAGAAGGAACCTAGCCAATTAACGAAAAAGAAGAAGAACAACAATTGCGGTACTAATTGCTGAGTGAGGAATTCAAATGTACAAGTGATTCCGTTGTGAAAAAATGTATCATAACAAAGAAATTCAAAACAAAACAGAACAGATATACGCAAATTTTCAAGTTGTGAAAATGTTTGAATTCAAACCAAATTAAAGAAAGTTTGAAAGGTGACATTTGGTATCTCTCAAGTTCAGTTCTTATTTAAAAATATGAAAGTATCATTTTACCTTTATGTTTGTTTGTTTGTAGGAGATATATAGTGACTATATATGACTTTCTTAATCCTTCCACCAGTGATCTCAACTTTTCGAAATCTGAAATCTATTCTAAGTTTGACCCCGTTATGCTAAATCACGATATTAAAACACAAACGACCAATTTATAAATCTTTTCATATATTACAAATGAAACTGCGGAAGTTTGGAATAAGTTTGAAACTTTTAGATTTTCCAATATTTCAGTTCAAATAATTTTTACAGATTTTGTACGGTTACTATTTGTATATGTCCTGTAACATGTAGCTACATGTGTTGGGAAGGACAACAGTTGCGACAGAAAGTGAATTCTGAAACAAAAATGAATTGTTAATGTTGTACAGCGTTTTATATCCAAAATATTTGTTAGCATCTATTTGTTTGACAACTAAAATTGTCTTTTTGAAACACGTTGCTTTTATAGCTACGAATCAGCTAATTAGTATGTATTCCAGATCAACATGACGCATACAGTTTGTAGCTGCTGTTTTGCCCTTATTTATTAAGTCGAGGTGATGAACTCAGCTAATAAATGATCTGCATTCGCTACATAAAATGCGTTGAACCGTTAAATATGAATTTTTATTTATCTATCTTGAATCTAAAGGTTTTTGAAATACAAAGATAAAAATATTTCCTAGAAGCACCACAAATATAGACTAGACGTACTAGGGAAATCAGAACTGCGCTGTGAAATCAGAAGTGCGCTGTGAAATGAAAAGGGTTCTATGAAATGAAAAGAGTGCTACGGATTCATATATTTGACTTCATTTGTATAAGTTATGATAATTACACGAGCGTAAGCGAATTGAATTTGCGGTGTTTGAAAAATGTACATTAGTGCTCATTTATTCCAAAATTTTACGAATAATCTTGCGATTACTTAACATGTTAATCATACAGTCGAACAAAAATTCTGAGACTTCTACTTAGCTTGTTTCCTATCAAATTTACTTACTGTGGCCATTTTGATCTACACTTAATCTTAGCCAAAAGGCCGAGAAGCGAGGTAGCCGAAATGTTAGTTTTTGTTTTGCACATAATTTTTAAAATGACGACTACTGATCGCCAAATTACATTCAAAAAAGTTATTATTATGTAAATATGCCCCCTGGAGAGCAACTTTGAATATTGTTCTTTGTTCAATTGCACTAATATTCCATACATGAAGTTGAATATAGAGATCTATTAACCTGTCAGCCTTTAAAGCGGATCATATTTAGTCGTTTTATATAACCCTATCTGGGCCGAGCTATTTTTGGTGTCAGGAAGGCAGGGGGGGGGTGCTCAATCGGTCCCCCTCTTTAATTTCCTTATTATAGATGGTAGAAATTCTTCATTTTCGCATTAACCACAAAGCATTCTGATTTGGGGAGGTAGTTGTGGATTTAATTTAATATTGTTCTCCTCTCTCCTGGGAAAACACTGATTACCATTTATTATGGTATAATCCCCCCCCCGAATAAAAACGCAAAGTATTATTGAGGAGACTACAGTACTATAGTACACATTTTCCAACCCAAAAACAAAGAACTGAAGATAAACTTTTAAGGCTTTAGCTCTGAAGTTCAAGGCCAGCTGAAACTAGATTGAAAGATCGAAGAGTGAAAATGTAATTCGCTTGCTTTGCTAACCAGGTGTTTACGGAAATCTTGTCAGCATACTATCATTTTGTAATAAAGCAGTTCTACGTATAACTACCTTTAATCAAGTTCCAATGGTTTTGTTAGTAACATGTAAGATGATAGTATCGTTCACGTTTGACTACAATTGAAATCTTGTGAGTTGAGAAACAAGTTTCACAGCTTCGCCGCGGGAAATCCACTCGAGCGCAAACCTATCAATCATGAACTATTAACCAATCAGTGAGCCTGATTCGTGAGACGGCAATACCACTTTATATTGCCGTCTCTCCATCCGAGCAAAACATTAACTGAATCGCGATACTTAAACGTATTAACAATTGCACTCATAGTGTAGTATGGTTTCCATGGCAACCATACAAAGCTTTAAATGCACCTTGTTTATTTTTTCATTCAAGAGTATATATATGGCCCCCCATTTGCAGTGATTCTTGTATTATTAGTGGCGCAAGACAGAGAACATTTGACACATCACAAAACAGTTCTGTTATACATCTGCCAATTTGAAAAGGCGCCAAAACTCCGTTACATTAACTTTCTAAAAAAATTTGCAGCATTTATAATTGCTACAGAAGTTTTATTCCACTGAATGACCTTGGCCAAAATATTTTTAGATTCATCCTTGTCAGCGTTTCTCTTGATTTGTTTTGAGTTCAAAGACGGACTTCAATGCAAAGTGGTTATTATTCAAGACAAGGCGCACAATACCCTGATGGGTTTGTCAAGATGTATAATTCGTTTGTTAGTTTAAAGATGGGGAGCAGCCTGGGATTAAATTACCCAAGAATCTAAACCTCCGTCGCTCGAAGCGAGCGGCAACAAAGGATATAATATTAAGCAAAACAGCACACAAATAAAACCACGTATGCCACAGCGTGTAAGAATGAATTAGGATTAAAAATAAGATATATAACTGCTATTAATCGTAGTAGATGATTTAGTTTCAGTCAAAACCTTTCCTATAAAACAGATTGAACTGTGCATAACAACAAAATAAATTCATTTTTCAAGAAACAGATTACGTATTTAGCCAATTGCTGTATGTTGTAGAAATGAGTGGAGAACATTTCAAACCATATTAAAGAAACCATAACTCACAATATAACTTAATCTAGAATGTTGTAAAATTCCTAGGCAGATGTATAATATAAATAATTTGAATATAAAATTGAATTTTAAAGTTATAACACTTCATTTTCACGACATCAAATTTTCGATTTTTTCCGGATGAGAAAAAAAATCATGATGTCGCAAAAATTTGATGTCAATAGATACGTTTTAATCACAATTGTTGCTCTGGTGAGAAATATCTTCTTCCGATTGATCCTTTAGAGCATTTATCCGTGATTCAGTTTCTGGTCAACTAGTGTTGTTTTATCTGACAACTGATTGGTCCTATTCAGGACAGTTCTTCACGGCCTCATCAGTTTCTAACTATGTCGAGTTTGGAGAATATGTATATTTCTGTTTAACATTTACTTGTGTTGTCCTCCGAGTTAATACGGGATTTGCAAACTTGCGCAGGAAAATTAAACGACTTTACCATCATGCGAAGTCGAATATTTTATCCAGTCTGGAGTTTGGTTTTGGGCTGCCGTCAATCAAGAACTGGTCAACCGAAAAGTGTACATGTCTGAGATCTTTGTCCGTTGTCATTGGTTACAGTTTTTAAACTAATGCTTGATTGACGGCAGCCACATATAATATTTTTGTTAACCGTGCCTCTCTGAAATAATTATCGCGGGGTATTTCCAAGTAAGATTCTGTAAATATATCACATCTTTAAGGGACACTTGTAGTATTTTTAACTAGTATCCAAAATACGATATACGATATACGCCGCGGCTGCCAAATGATAAGAGTTTCTCTCGTGTACAATTCATAATTAGCTGTGCTATGCATGGTACATTATTAAATAGTGTTGCGGTTACAGCCAATATCACTGATGACTTATGCAAATTATATCAGAAATCCAATTCACTAAAATGTTTGTTTATAAACAATACAGTGTTCAATAATTTAATATTTAGATTTGAAAGTCATCACAATTACCTTTTCAAAGAAGAACTTGCATTTTCCGATATATTTGTTCTGCTTTGAATCAAAATGTAACTCTACATGCCATGTGCTATTAATTATGGATGAAAGAATATATTGAGAAATGGGACAAGGCGAAAGTGTTCAAATGTTGGAAAGGATTGGTTCAGGAAGATACGGCGAAGTGTACAAAGCAAAATGGCGGGGACGGTTAGTTGCAGCCAAGCGACTAAATCCTTCGCTTTTTTGTAACGATCCCTGCACGGACTCTCAACTAATCGATCAGTTTGTTGACCAAATCCAAGTTCTCCGCAATCTCCGACATGCAAATGTTGTTGAAATTCTGGATGTCGTTCATGACAAAGGAAAACCTCTGTTTCTAATAACCGAGTTACTTGACTGTGATTTGTGTTCTTTCGTCGAAAAGTCACAGACTGAACCGAAAGTCCCAACCGAAGATGTTGTCAATATCATGCTTGGGGTCGCAAGAGGTATTGAATATTTGCACAACCAAAGGAAACCAATTATCCATGAATATATTTCACCCAAGAATATCCTTTTAGACTCTAAAAAGAACGCTAAAATAGCCAATGTCGGTCTAGATAGGATAGCAGCAGGCGCTCCCTCGCATGTTTCTGAAACACAAGCACATATGGCGCCAGAGAAATATAGTTTCGAACATGCTCTAATGGACAGGTACGGTACTGAAATCGATATCTACTCGTATGGAGTGTGCTTGCTGGAAGTTATTCTTGGCCATCCTTTGCACACATTGATCAACCCCCTGGCTGACGATCGAGGTGAGTTAGTACGCAGTCGTGTAATAGCAAACTTTGAATATTACTCATTAAGTATCAGACGATTTAGTTATTTTATTTAGGAAACAAAATATTGTACTTTTTATATATGTTATTGATTTTATTTTAGTTCTGAGGTTCACAAGCGAAGGTATAATTGTGACAATACATCGGACGTGTTCAAAATAAAAATATATTAAATAACAATAGCTATATTATTGTGGAGATTTGTATATATATTCGGTTTGTTTCTTTGTTAATCTTTTATACCCTTGAAGAAGGTTGTTGCCATAAACCGAAATGTCCTGAAAACGTTTTGACCTTTTATATAAATTTTACCAAACAACCAGAGCAACTTTAAAATTGTCCAAAATAGAAATAGTCTGTAAATTATCAATTATTTAAATATTTCACAGTCAACTTTATGCATATTAAAATGCATATTATCTCGTACGCCATTTTGATAATATATTTTCTATCTCTACGCAGACCTGGCTGGCATTCGGGTATTCCTGTATATAAATATGTTGTTTTGCTTCCACGGAAGCTACTTCTTTAGTTCTATTCAAGTTATGAAAACATGTGTATTGAATAGAAATGTGTTGTTTATCTGTGAAGCAGCTGAGGAACTGAACCACCCGACAGCCAATATTGCAAAGTCACAAGTTCTGTTCACAACACCAATACAAAATTACGATACTTCAGTTTCCTCTCATTTTTTCTATTCTTACTTGCTATTTCATTTATAGTTTTCTCTTGAACAATACAATAATCATTTTGAAAACTGTGAAGATCTGAAGATGTGTGCCAGCAAGAATGTAAGCATACGATATTATAGTTTTAGTACTGATGTTATATTTGCATAAGTCAACACATCTTCAATATCGATTGTTGTCAGAATCACAACATGTAAAACATATATAATGTTGGCGGGTAGGAAACAATATTGCTAATGACATGAAAGTGTTGGTGGTACATTGTTTTCTTTTAGCCATACAATTTACTGTCTCACAATTATAAGGAGATATTTATAACACTAAAATATAATTATTAATCTCCAAATATATGCGTAATTAAAGTTCCTGGTTCTAAACAGAGTATGTTTTGTTTGAATACAAGTGTTTGCCATTTACAAACCCCTTGTTTCTGAGTATTTAACCGAAATATTGCATAGTTATTGTGGCATTTTTACAAAATTTATAGAAAAAACTAGCTATCGTAATTTCTGTATTTGTGCTACTATTGGCATAGTTTCAAAACACTGGTATAATTTTGGCAGAAAATCAGAAAAATACTAGCATTACTATAGTGACATATTATGCTACTTTTACCAGCACAATCTACCAAAGCCTATACGTATAAGAGCTACTTTATCGACTTCAAACAAATACACACATATTCACAAATCAGCTACTCTGTTAACAAAACGATTTTATTGTTATTCCCATATTCTGCTTGACGTTGTTACAGCAACAGCAGAACGTATGGGACGTCGAAAGGACATACAGGAGATGGGAGAAGATCACCCTTTGAAACACCTGGTAACGAGATGTTTACACGACGATTCAAGAGAACGGCCTACTGCTAGTGAAATAGTTGAACAACTCGAGAGCGATAAGTTACAGAATTGTATGTAATCCCCTCTCCATTATTTACTTGTTTTTCATCTTTTCCCACACGTTCAGGCGGGATGGGGATGGTTCATTAAATAATTCGCGACCTTCTTCAAACCTATGAAAACATACTTGCATACATCAACATCAACATCAACATCAACATCAACATCAACATCAACATCAACATCAACATCAACATCAACATCAACATC
>JANVCH010016343.1:0-11903 GCA_025505405.1 Epizoanthus rinbou
GATGGGGGTGGGGGTTGTGTAAAATTCAAGAATGATTATTCCCCATTTTGCCAACCCCCCCCCCCCCCCATGCCATAATAAATGAAAGGCCCCTAAGTTCAAATAACTGCTTGAACTCAACAGGTCAATGACCAAAACATCCCGTTGCGTTCTGTATGAGATTCAAATGTTGTTTCATTGTAACTCAGAATGTGGCTATGAATAGTTCAGGATATTTCAGAATAGGAATATTCTAGTATACTGCACTACGAGCTGAATACACAAACTGCATTCCAAGTATTGCAGAATAGTTGAGAGACACAAGGAGAGGGGAGGAAAAGTTCGTTGCACCCTCGCCGCCCC
This sequence comes from Epizoanthus rinbou, assembly GCA_025505405.1. Lineage (NCBI taxonomy): Eukaryota > Metazoa > Cnidaria > Anthozoa > Zoantharia > Epizoanthidae > Epizoanthus > Epizoanthus rinbou. The sequence continues at coordinate 343 of JANVCH010016343.1, forward strand.
CCCCCTTCCTTTTTCGAGTTTTGATTAAAAACATTCTTAGATCTATATTGTTTAGGCCCGTTTCAAACGTGGTGTTATCGCAAAAATTAATTCAGTTGAACTTTATTGAATTCAGTTCAACTTCAGCGCAACAGTGAGTCCCATGAAGTAGCGTAGTGTGAAATTAAATTATCATTCATTCATTCATTCTTTCATTCATAATATAAGCATTACATCAACTATATGTACACAAATTTACTATACCTGCCAAGGGCCTGACATTTAACACCCCCCCCCCCCAGAAACTCGCTCCTTCGCAGCTCCGTGTGGCGTGCACTCCTTTCAAAAGTCTGTACTAGATTTACGTATATTGGGACGGAAACGCCCCTAGAATGGTAGACAGATATTACCACTAAACATCGACAGAATCAGTTGGGATGGCTGGACAATCAATGGACCACTGATAGAGTCAACAGGTAGAAAGACATTTGACATAAAATAAACAGAGATATACCTGACGGCGGAAGAGTCTCCGGGGGAGAATGAGTTGGAGGTACCGGAGGCAAAGAGCCTGTGATACAAAATAATATAATTCAGTAAAATATATTTTATCAGTAGTGGCAGTGGAATGGGTATGAAATAGAAAACGTTTCGTGTCTTCCATCGAGTTCTAGTAACACGAGTACACGTTTGGGAGAACATGGAATAGATTGGTTGGTGCTGCCGCATATATTTCTTGTTCTTTCAAACTTGGCGAAGTGTTGCCAGAACACAATGGAAGACATAGAAATGTTTCCTATTTCCGTTATGTAATAAATACAGCCATTACACTTACAGTGAACTTGTAAGTTTTCCAGAGAGTTACGATAAACGGCTTTAACCAATCAGAGCGCACGTTAATCTAGTGTATGTTATAAACTACAGTTTTGTAGATTGTATAATTCTTTATATCAAATCGTGGATAAAGTAATTGTAGGCATTAGTTAGCGAACTGTAGGAAGTTGTTTAAGTGTTTAAATAATCATAATCATAATAATAATACAATTTATATAACGCTTATACGATTAAGTGCTAAGCGCTTAACAATAATATGAGCCTAACTATGGATATAATTTAAACATTATGTGATGTTCATCAACAGGTGAACTGATACCATCCAACCACATGGACCGGCTGGACTTAAAGATCAAGAAAGCTGTTCATAGATCCAGTCAGAAGGTAAGTAAACATTAACTTTCTTTAGTTTGTACCAAATAAGTAGAGAGTTAGTCTCTTAGTTAAACCACTGTTTGAATAATCAATGACTGATTACTCATAGTGCCCGTAATACCGCATTCCTTGGAATACTCTCCCTGCAAATTCCTGAATCAGTCCTGGAATTCTGTGCAGGCTCCTGGAAAACGTCTGGAAAGTCAACTAAACCCAAACTGCGCAAGAGTCGTGTTTATTTTCTTGGTTGAAATAACATTGTTGGGAAATGTATTTTCCTTTACCTGCATTTTGAATTCGAAATACGTCAGGAAGACTCCTGGAAAATGTGTAAGAAAACTCCTGGAAATTTGAAATTTGAAAAGTGTACAACGGCCTGTCAGTGTTGCTAGGTGTGCGAGAGTAGACTGTCACCTGTCTTTGAAAAAATAGTAAAATTCTAAATTTTGGTATCCTGCAAATCGGCTTGGACACTCACGGATATATCACGAACGTAATCACTTTACTCGATTTAAATTAGATTTGTTAAAGATATATAGGTTGTCTCTCGATAACGAGGAAGACGAAACACTGAGCTTAAATAAATATTGTCAGCGGTGTGCACGCATGTAGCTCCGAAGTCCGAAGAAGCGTTTTTATAAACCGCAAATAAGATGATCTGCGATGACCTAAAGCAATTATTTGTTATAATTATAAGTTAAATGTTATATTTAGCCAGATAAAATGGCTTTTTGTAAACTGAAGAAATCAGCAGTTATGAAGAAACGAAATTTGGTTACCAAATAGTTGTTGAGAATTCGACGACACTACAGCAACCTGTCTTTCGTTCAGACTTCTCGGCTACAACTTTTGCTTGCGACCCAAAACCCAAATTATGATAATGTATTCGTATCACAGAACGCAGATATGCCACCTACCCATTTTCTCCTGCATCCAATCGATGTACGAACTAACTCTGGCATACACAGAGTACTTGTTCACAGGACATAGCTTCGAGGTCACAAATGAGGCTGCTCCACGGAGGACCCAACGCCCATTCTCCTCACACACCAGCGGGCCCCCACTGTCCCCCATACACGCACTGCTCCCGGCCCCTCCAAGACATATCATGGAAGGCTCGTGGGCTATCTGAAAACCCTTCTTACACTCGGCATGTCCGATAAGGGGAACTTTGGATTGTCTGAGATAGATGGGCGTGCTTCCGCCATTACTCTGCCCCCAGCCTGTAAGAGAAGAACTCGTGTTTACGCCTTTAAGACTTAATAATGTGAATGAATAAGTATAACCTGAAACGTAACACGTTGCCGTGATTTATATCAATGGAAATTACGTAGCGAAAGACTTGGCATCGTTACCTGTACTAATATATCAACTTGCATGCTGTAACTTGGACCAAATTTGCGTAGCGATAGCCCGATGTGCTTACCTGTGATATAACTCAAATTGCCGTAATCGTAGCGAAAATCCAGTGGTTTACTTTTATCTGCTGTTATTATCTACACCAAACTCATGTAATGATAGTCCGATATACGTAATTGAAATATGACGAGTTGCCGTAATTTAGATCAAATGTAGCGATAGTCTGACACTGTTCCCTAAAATGTAAGAATTTGCCGAATTCTACATCAAACGTTTATAGCGATAATCCGATGTCTATATCTGAAACGTAACAAGCTGCCGTAATCTAAACCAAACTTGCGTAGCGATTGTGGGATGTCTTTATCTGAAACATAACAAGTTGCCGTAATCTAAACCAAACTTGCATATCAATAGTCGGACGTCCTTACCTGTAATATAGCAGTTTGCCGTAAGTGGAACCCGCTGGTTCTGTCTCGGTAGACATACCGTGTTGATGGTAGATGATAGCTGTATATGTCTACTGAGCTTCAATAGGGCGATGTCATTACGTAGGTGTCCACTTCCGAAGTCTGCGTGGCTGATCACGTGTGAGACGCCAATAACCGTACCTCGTCGATCCGCATTTCCCCTGTGGTGCCCACCTGAGAACACGAGTACAATAAATACCTGGCATAGCTATCGATAATCACACAGTGGTGTTTCTCAGTAGTCATCTTCATGAAGGATTTTATCTTCCAGAGACCAAAACGTTTGGGAACGATTGAAGTAATTTTCTTGCCGTGTGAAGATAAAATCTTTCATTACGAGCATATGATGCGTTTACAACGTATGAGTGAAAAAAGATAGTTCCTTCGTATCGTTTTATCTCCTCTACATCATCCATCTCTACTCACCTGCCATGACAGAATACTTGACTTTCTTGTATCGCACACAGTGGGCAGCGGTCACTGCCCACTCGCTACTGATCAAGGACGCGCCACAGTTATGGTAGCCTTGTTTGCGTAAGGATAGCTGCCAGGGCCATGAATTAGGGACAGCTGTCTGTCCTCCAACGATACGGGACCCACCAGGCCGGTGGCCACATGTGGCTGGAAATTTAATGGTTTTTTAATATATTTCATAAACACGTTAAATACACGAAGCGACCAATGCTGCCCTGTGCCTTGACTAAAATAAGTTCCATTGAACTCTACATCCCAAGGAATCTCAGATGGATGTGGACAGAAATGGAAGACTTTGGCGGCTGTTAAGTGACATCAGTTTCCAAATTGCTATATACCTTCAAGTGACTGATTCGTTGATCTATTAGCCCACAACTTGTTTAGTTTCGAAACAGCGTGTAGCATAGAAATACGATGAAGGATTTGTTCCTAACATGACTAGAGAGTATGCACAATATCGTGACATAGCCCCTTTAAATATCTGAAGTCATAACAGGCCTAAACATGTTCATGAATAGAAACAAGGGCCACACCCATAATTAATTACTTTCCTGACCATCAAAAGCGTTTTTGCTCCTGAGTAATAAGAACCTACGTCTCGCTGATAGACGTCATACATATTAGAACCTTTGATTTAGTAGCCGGAGGGGGGGGGCTACTCCCCTACATTGGCTATACGGGTATGTGCCGTTAAAAGGGGGAAGAATTTTAGGGGTTTATGCTAGAACGGAGTATCATTTCGTGTAAAATTTTGATCCATTTCTAGAACGGGTAGCGATTTTTGGAAATTTGGTACTTTTGGGCCCTGGAAAATCGAATTTTTTCTAGAACGGGGTATCAAAATAGTATCAAAATTGAGATATTTTAACTTAGAACGGGGTCGGAATTTCTTCGTTCGGCGGCACATCCCTACCCAAAATTGGAGTGAGTACCCCACCCCCGGGGCGCTGCACACAGCTCACAATGACGTGCGATCCCAACAATTGGCGGGAATACCCACGTAGTGGTGGGAAACCGACGTTAGTGGCGGGAAAATTTTAATATAAACTTTTTGCACCAGTGAAAGGTTCGTATGAGAGCAAATGGAGGATAAAGCAAGTGGAGAACGCAGCGGGTTTCTTCTCCTCAAAATCCTTCGGGATGCGAGAAGGAGGAGAAGATTAATGCAATGATCTGCTAGATACTGCTCCACTTAATGTTGAATTTTCGTCGATTGTTAGATCATGTTCTTCATCAGATACATCAGAACCCGCCGAAGTCCCTGTGATCGCCGCCACTCCGCCATGTTGCTTTGTTTTCTTGTCATTTGACATGCGCAAGAGATGATATCATAAAGAAATACATTTTCATAATTTATGCATTGAATTCGATTCGGCAGTAGTTCGACGTTTAAAACCATGTCGTGCCACTGCCGCGCCAGCACGGCAGAGCTTGTCGAATTTAATTGCTGTGTCGAACTTAATTCGTTTTGCCAAACTGAATGGTTTTAAACGTCGCGCTATTGCCGTGCCAAATTCAAATTCGGTCGCTGAATTGAATTCGGCACGGCAGTAGCGCGACGTTTAGAACTTGCCTAAGTCGGGTTAATCACGGATTTCAGTTAGGCAAGGAAGCTATTAATTTATGAGGAATCTGATATTATTTTAGAATACTAGTTCTGAAAAGAGGTGAGAACTTTTAAAGTTTTACAGCTGTTTTGTTAAAACGACTACAAAACAAAACATTTTATGGCAAAGGTTGCACTTTTAGTTTCCAAATACGTTCCAACATCAAGTGCGATGGGAAAACTCTCCAAGCAACACTTGCACAACTGTATTGTATATAACTATCATTCGAATTCAGACGAAGAAAGTCGTTAATGTCTACTACAAGTTTTAATTAATTTTTGCGTTTCAATAAGAACTATAAAACTTTTTAAAATCAATGAATGCAAATTTTAATTGTCGCATGAAAGATGCCTGATATTAATTAATTTTAAATATCCTTTTGCTTCCAATAGACCATCGCGAGAAGTCTAAAAATAGTTAAAAAATCTCTTTAACTAAAAAAAGAAAGCATATGACCTAAAATCTGAATGTCAAACAGTATTAACCATTCTGTAGGAAGCGTAATTGTCCACAGACCTGAACCAACTTCACTTGTTGAAGGACAAAATGCATATGAGTGCCGCCCTGTTTGAAACAAAAAGCTTTGCCTGGGTTTTCATACTTTACCCGGCCTTGGAAGAGAGAAATGCGATTCTGTTTACTCACGTTTTGGCTACAGACTGGTGAACAATGTGTGTCAATCATATTTGAGCGGTTCCCTAGAGAAGTGCGTCATCATGTGCGGTAACCATGTCCATGCCGAAGCATAAACTTCTACACATTGAACTCAACGTGCGAGCTAAACCGATACAACAATAGGGATAAACCAGATGTCATGGTTATCAACGGCTCATATGTCTATATGAGTAGCTGAGCAATACCTGTTGACCCCTGCCATCATAAATCAAGCTGATTCATCCCGATGTTGCAGCGTATGTACAGTTGTGACTAATTATTCGAAGATGTATCTATTTTCTTTCAGTTATTAAGGCAGAGCCTTAAGTTTTCTAAGCCTTTGTAATTTTGTCCTTCTTTGTAAAGAATTCTACGACTGAACATGGATGTATAGAAAGATCTATATTTGAGCAATATAAAACGGTTTCGAGTGTCTAAAAACTGTGATATAAACACGCCATAAGTTGTTTTATGTTGCTTTTATAAAATAGAAAGAAGACGAAGATAAAAGGAGTGTCTTTATCCTCTGATATAACCACAATCTCGTACCCAGAGCCACGTGACCCCGGTCGTGCGCACGGCGCCAACGATAGCTCTGGCCAAGGCTCTGGCCAAAAGAGTTTTCAGCCTGACCTCTGATTGGTTCCATTTCAAGGCATGCGCAAATCAATCAAAAATGGCGGATAAACATGAAGTGTGTCGATTGTATGAATGAGTGTTTCTGTGGGTATTATTTGCAGAACGGAGGATAAAGAGTAGAAAATGTAGAACAGGTTTGGAAAATTGTGTAAGTCAGTTAATTCCTACTGCAGGATATATTTGTGGATAAATTCAATTTAAGCACTTGTTTCAACCGTTCTTGTTCGAGTCAAGAACTGTTGATATTAAAGTTTAAACACCTTTCACCTTTAAAGTCTACTCCCTCTCTATTGACTTTTAGTTATCTTCAATTTCGTTCCCTTAGTCTTAGAAATAAACGGATTTAAGTTTTAGCAAAATTGACACGAGAAATGATGAAGTTCAGTTTAACGGTCAAAAGACATGTTCACTAGCTTACTTCTGAGAAACAAGCAATCTGCAATATTTTCTAAATTTGCATGTGCAATTTCAGTGCAATTTTATTTAGTCAGAAAGGATCGCATATCTTAATAGTTTATGTCTTTAAGACGATATAAATATTTACGTGTATCCCAGTATGTAAAACCAAAAGATTCCTAGCCTTCAGTTTACATTTATTTGTATTAAACCTCAAGTTTGTATTTTGATATTTGAGTACCTTTGCGTGGCTTAAAAATAATACTTAGCAAATTAATTATTCTGTACACTACCGAGTCAATAATCAATGTGTATGCCAGTGCCTGATAATACTACATTTCTAAAATGTAAAATAAATAATATCTGCAAGGTTGAAATTTATTTTTTCAGATTTGGTGGAATTAAACTGCTCTTGTTGTTTTTAATTTCATTCTAGAAATAAACAAGATATGTAACAGTGTGTTTAGGTCCTGCTGAATTAGATCCTTTGCAAACTCAGTTATTAATGTGAGTGTTTATAAATGCTTGTTCAGTGGACAACAGAGTTGTCACCACCGTGAAAAGCAGATGACTAGTGTACTTTGCCAACTCTACCTATACAGGTAATAGGAGAAATTGAGTGCACTTATAAAATGTTCTGCTTTTTTAAGGCATAGCTAGGCATAGAACATCAACTGATCAAGTACTTGTTGAGAACCCTGAAAAATAAAAGAGGCTGCATTGGAGGCTATGAACTGTCAAATTATTATACAGATATGATTCACACTGTAACATTTGCAGAATTGACCGATTCACCTAATGGATGTACGTATTTTAAAAATGTAACAATTGCTAATTGTGGACAAATAAAAAACAAGTCAAATAATACCACTTTTTATATCTTGACTATTAATGACATGTAATAATAATAATAATAATGATAATAACTATTAATATTAATAAGATATATCTGGTTGAATTTTTCAAAAGGTGGTTATCAAGTGCAATAAAGGGTTAACGTTACCCCTAAATTAGGCGAACTTCAAACGAATGTAACTCTGGTGTGCAATGTCCGAAATCGACGCTCTAACCACCATTTTAAAGAGAATTTCAAGAGCTAGAAATAATCATGATGTTTGTTCTGATCGGAGCAATTCTTCCTATCGAAAACTTGACTTGAAACTAGGTACTCGAGCAGCGCCGTCTAAAGGGTAATTGGGGTCATTTGCTGTAGTTTGACGTTTTCTATGTTTCTCGGTTTTAAAACGACATTTCCTGAATCGTATCAATCAACAAACAAGCGTGGGCTTTTCTGATCTTTATAGTACTTGAAATGGGTCGAGCTGCAATCAGATTTTTAACTTATTCATATTGCCAAGTGGCAGACAAATGAGAGTAGTTGATAGAGTGAGGGGGGGGGGTGCCTACATAATACTAGAAGATAGTCATATAATGTGAAACTCGACATATCAAACTCCGATTTAACGAATTATGAATTCCTGATGTTAGTCCGCGATGTTACGAAGCTATTTCAATTTTTGGTTACATAATTACAGTAATTTATATGCCGGCTTAAAACCCCGATTTAACCAATCCCGGTATAACGAAAACCTCGATTGATCGAAGTACATTTAGGGTCTCGAGAGCAGATTTACTCCGACATATAACGCATAATTATTTCTGTGTCGGAAAAAGGAATACTACATGTTTTCCAAGAGATCCCGTCCAAGGTCCAATACAACACGACACGACGCGACGCGACACGTCACGACACGACACGATACGACACGACACTACACTACACTCAACCTCGTTCCCAGGATCTTCCTTCTACAGAGAGAAAGACCCTGGTTGGGTCTGGTCACGTGCCCCCGCGGAATCCGCGGAGTAACAAAAATAATACGCGAGGGAGGGATGCCTACGTTCAGGTTTTGGTCAAGAAAAAGGAAAGGTCCTGGTTGACAAAAATAAAGTATCGAAAGTCGGAACTAATTGTTGTGTAATACTAATTGCAGGCTCCGCAGGAGTGTTTTATGCTGGAAAACAACTCTTTCAGTCTGAAGCAAAGCTAATTTAATTTATATGTAGCCACTTCTCGACAGCCAAATACAAACGAGACCAGAGAAGTCTATCCTGCGAAGATTATAGCCGTCAGTTTTGAGCTGCAATCGCAACTAAATGAACAGCAAGTTCTATTCGTGTCCCTCCCCTCTCACAATTGTTTCGCCAGCCAGGCGAGCGAACTATTTGTGCTTTAAATGCCATTTAAAAAAAAACACATTTTGCAAAATGTCATTTGAAATGAGTTAAAACACTCGTAAAACGGACAGGTGGCGATTATTCCAATAGACTACCATACAATAAAGATGGCCATGTTAAATAGCCGCATGGCATAAATTATATCCTTTCTTTGTCAAGTGTACGAACCAAGCTTAAGATTTTACAGAGGAACTTTATTTCAGACTAAACATTTAACAAGTCTCTGTTTTCCTCTTAATTCATCAAAGCTTATACGTGAACAAGTACAGTCAATTGTGTATAGTAACTTCATCCGGGACTATCAACTTCATCCGCAACTTACAACAACTGAATGATTGAAGAACGGGCCCCTCTTCCGTGATCAGTTTCAAGCAAGACTTGCCTGAAAGGTAAGAACGACGAAATTATTTTATATTTGTTATTAAATTGTACCTTAGATAGCTAATCGACTGCTTGAATTGTAGTCATTTGCATGCTTAGAACTGCGCAAGTTATTTCAGCATATATAAATTATAGCACGTCAATGAACCGTATACAAATGGAAATCAAAGGTGTAATGCACTCTTTTGTTTATAAGAGGCCGAGAAAGTCAAAATGTTAATATAATAACATGCTACGAACTCATAAACAAAGCTGAAATTGGTCAAGAAAATTCGGTTGTCTTCTACATTTGATCTGAAGGAAGCGTTGCATATCGATTTCCTATACGAAATGTCAGGTCCACCTTTCTATGTCATAATAATAACAATAGTCATAATAATAATATAAATTTTAAAACTCTTAGAACTAACTCTTTCGCATTGTCAATTCTGATGCTCATCAATACTTGTCCCCTTGTTGCACAACTAAAACGTCTCAAATAATATCATATCATTTTCTGTACAATTATCCTAAAGACGTTTCGAGCGCTATCCCATCGTCACTGGAGAAAAAGACAGTAACAACTGATGTTTATTTGTGCTATACATTTTTCTTAATATTTTTAACTCAATTCTATTTTTAATTCATATTTTAATGTAAATAGTGTCTTTGAATTAGTTTTAGAAAAAGCACTTTAAAAACTTATTATTATTATTATCATTATTATTTATTAAATAATATTAAATGAAATATGACAATTACTTGTTATATTTTCAGGTGTCCTGCATGATGACCTCAAAGCATTTCTTGAGGCCAATGTGCCAACAGGAAAAAAGAAATCCAAGGTCACATTAGGAGTGGGAGACTCTAAACTTGGAGCTGCAATCGTAGAGTCCCTTAAAATTTTCTGCGAATCAGGTGGCATTACCCTGGAGATATTGCGTGGAATTCGCATGCACTTCATGAAGATGATCAAAGGCCTGACAGGTGAAATGGCTGCAAAAGCACAGTTGGGCTTAGGGCATAGTTATTCCCGTGCCAAGGTGAAGTTCAACGTGCATAGAGTCGATAACATGATTATTCAGTCGATCAGTCTGTTGGATCAACTGGACAAAGATATCAATACGTTCTCCATGAGGATAAGGTTGGTGTGTTATTTTATTATTGCAATACCATAAAATTACACTTATAATCTCTGGACTTATACTTGCTCATATTAAGTGGTTTGGGGTGGGCTTATTTATAACTAGTTAGTATACCTATATGTCAATTTTCTTCATTTTCTATACAAACATGCCAGTACTCAGTTTTCTTCAGGCATCTTCTATCTTACAATATCAACTTAATTTTTTTACTTTAGGTAGTTTACTGTTAGCCCCTTTTCCCTTTTATATACAGCTATTTCAAAAAAAGTTGACAGTGTGCAATAGTTACTTAGTAGCAGTTCCCAGCTCAACTGAGTGCCCCTCCCACCCCCCGCCCTAGGGTACATGTGCTTGTACCATTTTTTAGTGCTAACAAGATTATCAGTAAGTAACATGGAGAGATTAGGGGAGGGGGGCTACAGTGTATATGTTGTCAAAGCCCTGGTTTGTTTGTGTGAACAGAGCCTAGTTACAGTAAATTGTTTTGTTGCAGGGAGTGGTACTCGTACCATTTTCCAGAGCTGATCAAGATTGTCAATGACAACTACCTGTATGCCAAAGTTGCAAAGTTCATCAAGTCAAGGAAGGATTTCACTGAAGACAAGCTCGAAGCTTTGGAGGAGATTGTAATGGATGAGGGAAAAGCAAAGGCCATATACGATGCCTCAAAGTCTTCCATGGGTAATGATTTGAAATGACATTACCTAAAATTACAAATGTTACTAATTGGATACACAACATGATATACAGTTGAACCCCGATAATTCGAAATCTCAAGGGAAACGAAAAATACTTCGAATTACAGTAACGGGGTTTCGAATTATCAGGGTCAAGTATAAATACACCAGTTTCACCCTTGTATACCTTTATTTACATTATTATCACAATTATTGATGAACAATTTGTTGTCTCTGATTGTTTTAACCCTATCTTACACGGGCTTTTTTGGGTTGCTTCTACACGGGGGGCACAAAGTGCACGCGGCCTGTAACTTCCTATCAATTAACTCAATTTGAATGAAATTTGGCACGAGG
>JANVCH010016454.1:0-11902 GCA_025505405.1 Epizoanthus rinbou
AATAAGCAATCACTCTGGAATTTTTCCTGTGAAAAGTGGGAGATTTTAAACGTGAGTCTGTCCACTTGCGGTACATGCACAGTAGTGTAAAAGAGTATGGCGGAAGGGGAGACTGCGTGGTGTATATTAAAATTTTGTTTCAGCTTCAGTTTGTTCCTAGTTTGTTCTTATTTTTCAGACGATTTCAGCCTCAATGTTCTTATTAAGTTTGTTCTTAAAAAACAAAAAAGTGTATCAGTTTTACAATAAAAACAACTATCAGGGCAACAGAGGCCTTACTTCTCAGGTCGGCTGTGACAGAGTTCTCGGAACTGCGGTCCGAACTCGGACTGGCGTCACATAATACCTGCCAGAATGCCTCAAATTTGTCAAAATAAAACTTAATGTCGCTTACTGCAAAATCCGCAGGTCTTGGAGCAGTCTCTTTTCATCACGTGCTTATCTTCCTCACAGTAACCAGCTGATTGCCACTCCCTGCACAGGTTATATTTGGCCACCACTCCACTGTCCTCGCACGCTGCCAGCAAGGAAAGAGAGGAGAGATTATGGTCAGTTGATATGAAATACATTTTAACAGGTACGTGAATATGTCAATCAAGAAAGATGGACGGGATTGAAAATATAAAAGGTTATCAAAGGTCATCATGACCGAGGGGTATTCTGGGAACTCAACAACCTGGCCAACCTGGTTTTTTAAAGTTAGACAACACTCAATTATGGTATTCTGTATAATGAAGGAACTATGAAGAATTTGATACCTCGAGACAACATACCGCGAAAATTTGATGGCGTGAATATTTTACATCAACAGATTTTTTTAAAAATTGTATTTATATATTATTTTGCACAGCCAAGCTTCACTAACGTTGTCACCAGGTTCTCACTGCAATCCTCTTCAATCTGCTGCAAGACCTTTTCGGTACAGTCTTGAAATTCTCCATTTGACACTGAATTTTCCATTGAACCGCGCTTATTTAATTTTCTTTACTGAAGTCACACATACTTCGTCTTCGAACATGTAAGTTAATCCGGTTAATAGGCCACTTCCGAATTACACGCCATGCACTTCCCACAAACAATAACTTCAAACCGAGGCCAGGTGCTAAAACTACAGCAAATGTATGAAAAGGCTGGCTTCGCTTTGAAGTTATTGTTTGTGGGAAGTCGCGCGTAATTCGGAAATGGCCTATTGGCCGGTTCAATTTGAGTTCGAGGACATTACAAGATTTTTACATTGATTTTTGTCTTCTCTTTGTATTTCGTACTTTTCTTTTTTGAACGGAACTTAGATAACAACTGGATTAATGGAATCGCGAAAATAAAATAACTTGATTTCTGAAAGTTCATGAAACTCATGTAAATGAAATGACGCCGAAATGCGCGAAATTTTGGTGTCGCGAATATTAAGTATTATACTGAGATATCTCAGACTCAGTATAAGGATTTTAAATGCGTTATGTCCATATGTAATTGAAGGAGAGCACTGACACACGAAAAGAAAAGCTACTAGGTATATAGACTATATACTGGAATTTAGCCAGCACCCTAATGCTAAACATACTTCAGTTAATACCGCTAGATATAATATCAGTATTTCTTTGACAAACAGTGTATCTAACGGATAAAATATTTGGAGATCTGTCAATCCTGGACAAAGACCCAAATCAAATCTAAATCTTGCGTTCATTGTAAAGCAATGTTCTGCATTCCAACGGTTTACAAAGAAGTATCTTGAATGTAAAGGATAGACTATCGAAAGATCAATTCCTCTGCGTCAGTCTTTTCACAAAATATGGCTTATGGAAAGAAGATCTCAAGTTGGATTTTGAAACCGTGCATGGGGTAGCTGGATTTCTTGCAGTGACGAATTAAACCCCCAAGGCCTTGCTTTTAATAACACCACGTATTCTGAAAGTCTAAGCCATTGAAGAATTTGCAGACAAATTCTCACAACAAAAGTGCACTAGGACTTGTAACGAAAAAGTGATGACATAATGGTCAAAGACAAGAGAAATCGCGTGTCACAGTTTTTCAACTGGTTGTTCCAAGCCCTAGTTTTGTGTCTAGCTGAAATTGTCTCTGATGTGCGGTCAAATATAGCAATGATAGTCAAGTTAAATTTGCGTGTAGTTTCTCGACTTCTCCGTTGGCGTGATAGCGCCTTTTGATCGAAATGGCTCAAATTAATCTATTGCAGTTTGTTTCCTAATCCAAAGGTCAACTCTCGTAGCTCTAAAAATCACAAAACCAGATTTATTGCCTGTTTGAAAGGTAGCTTTTAATACCCTTGGTATTTGCAAAGGGAGTGGATATTAACGTCCTAGCTGTGTCTCGTGTAGCTAGTTCGTTCGGTCGTGTCTGACAATCCTTGAAAGAGGAGAATCGTACACTGTTGTTTACAACATAGTACATTTTCTTTCCCCGCTTTTTGCTGTTGGACGTTTTACTCAAAGTTGCCGTCCTTATGAGCTTGTTAGGTTAACAAATCCCTTAAACTCAAGTGTATCCGGAAATGGGTTGTCATTATTCGGGAGTTCAACGTGTTCAAGGTTTCTTTAACAGTATCACAGGAAGATACTTCCTAACTTTTAACAACAAGAAATATCCTTGTTTTAATAAATTAATTAACAACCCAGAACTGAAAGTTCCAATAACTGTTCACGTACCAACATTTTTAGCAGACGTACCATGGATATTTGCCAGTATCGATTTCCGTGTTTTCCGTACAAGTCGTGCAGCTATGCACTAGTAGCGCTTACGGCTGTTTACTAAATACTGCAAAACGAGTTTTATATACAAATAAATAAACTTCTACGCCAGTGAGTTGATCGCCAAATACTGCGGAGATTGATCAACCAAAATTTGAGGCGAGTTATACCACGACTTTTTATTTCAAGTACTGACAAACATTTTGAATTAATTACTTCCTACGCAGCCCGGCGAGAGTCACTAACATCGTAATAACTTGTCATATATTCCACTATTCGACCACATTTTCACTTTTTTTTGTATAAAGTTATGCAACGTAATTTTTATTCTAAACGAACTGTGAAACAGACACGTTAAAATACGCGAGTGCTCGACCTTTAAATTTAAAAGGACTAAAACAAAGTTGTATTATTAAAAAACAATAGCTGAGAACTTGTTTTCTAACATTATTGCCGAGAGAGTGACTGCAATCTCATCTTTTCAGATCACGTACTTATATTTTACAGTGCCAACCCAGCCTCATATTGGCGACAAGTTCTAAATATGTATAAAGAGGTTTTCTTGCAGTACGATCTGTTCGAAAGTAAAAGCAAGGGTTTTCTTGTTCTAGAAAGCTTTTCGAGACCGAGATGGGAATATCTATTACTTCAGTGAAATCTCATGCCAAGCTACGTAAAGGTCAAAAACAGTTTACTTACCAGGTTGGTCAATCTCGTACAGGGGATACCCATACGAGTAGAAACCTAACTCGTCATATCCCAGGCTTCGCCTTTTCCGCGAACTACTTCTGGCCATGAGTACGTCCAATGCCCGCATCTCGTGGCGATTTCTCTTCATCACTGTCTCCTTGGCCCTGTCTTCTATAAAAAACGTATAAAAAGCAACACATTTTGTACTTTTGCCACTTTGAATTGAAAAGAAACAGCTGACGAAAAGATTAGTTAGCAAATCAGGAAACTAACAAGTTTAGCTTGTTGTTTTTCAGGAAGAGGGGTGTAAAGTGTTTTAACTTGTAGTATACTTGTTTTCAAAACTATTTTAAAACAGTACAAAACTGAACTGGAGGAAATCGCGGTTACCTTTCACAACGGCATGACAGGAAACCGTTAAACTTTGAAGGAAGCACAGTGCAAGAAGAAAAGCTTGTAAGCTTGCCATGATCTCGTCGAATCTCAACTCTGTTAGCTGTTCCTGCTCCGAAACTGGTCTCTCGGTTCTGAACAGATCGTGTTTGATCGTTCCTTTTATAGTTTATTCGCGGATCAGCGACTTTTGGCAGGCATCGTGACGTCACAAGGCGGATTCATGTTCCCCGCTGGTATGCTGTATCAATTGAATGTTTTCACAAATAATTTGTTTTCCGTTTTAAGAAATATATATGGGTCAAGCTCCTGAAATTATAAATGTTTCGATCACGTCTTTATATAGAACTTTTAAAATAGTGCACTGGGTGGAATTTAATTTCCTATGAAATTAACCCTCGCGAACCACAAAATCGTTTCTTTTTCTATATTTTCATACGTTATGTACCCGCTAATGATTCCCTTCAACCAATTTATTAGTCAACAGTTTTACCTTCAGCTGAAAGTGCAACTTCCGTTAGATGCGTTAGAACCCGAGTATTTTTGCGGTTATGCTCGGAAGTTTCCGCCCTTGAACGAAGTGTGTTCGCGGTTTCTGTGAAGTCTAACGGACGGAAATCGATTAACACGTCAGAAAACTAAACACAAATGGTGATGCGTGTGGTGGTTCTATTGTATGTGTACCACGGTAGTGATGGGAAATTATATAATAATTTGTTTTCATTAACAGAAAATTGAGACTATTTTTAAAAGTGAAAACAAAACAAATTCTTGGATGTTCCCGATCTCCTTCCGCGTACCAATGGATTGCTAGCTTGGCTGACATCAACTTCCTTCAGTACCCTTCAGCAAATATTCATGCGATTAGCTGCTTCACATTTTCTCACAGTATTTTGCCTTCAGCTCGGTGACAAAAGTCGGTTCATCAAAACGCGTAGACTGTGGCAATGTATGCGCTGTTTTAACTGACTATTAAAATAGCTAGTCTGGTTTTAGTATCGTATTTTGACCATTCTTTCTCTCCCCAATGTCTCACTTCATCAGTAATCCCGCTTGGACTCCGAGATTTCCGGAGTTTTGGCGGAGGAAGGGGTACGGCTGTTTTGCACAAAGTTTAATCAAGGGCAGCCAAGTCTCCCTAGTTTATGGTCCGATCGGTGTCGTCTGTTTTCGCCATTCCGGACGAAAACCTTGTCTATAGCTATATCCATATTAGTAGGTATTGACGCAAAATTTGCAATCACAAAACTGATAGATCTTTCGGTAGTATTAAATGGAGCAACAAACTAATCTGAGTGTCGGTTAAACGCTTTCTTGCTTGCGCATGTCTATAAAAGTTTGCTTTTTCTTCATTTACATTTTATCCCTGATCAAAATTGTTGGCTTTTTTGACCGAAATGAAAGGACAGACCTGGAACCAAAACATTGTTTGTATCTAACCTCCCTTGGTCCCCTTCGTTGACAAAGGCAAGCAGTGAACCGTATCTTAGTAATACTAACGCCACAAAGAATACGTTTTCACGATAACTTATCGTTTTTAATAGCTTTTGGTCTGTCGTCCACACTGAAACAGTGGAGACATTTGAAACCACATCAAATATACTTGTTACATAGTGTTTATTCCCTACACATAACAATTGTTTGCTACTAGTTGATGTAATGTAATTAGAATATCCATGTCGTTTTATACTGACTTTTTCGATTCCTTGTAAATAGATATTTCAACACGGCTTTTATGAAACACAAGTTTTTCTGATAAGACTACCATGTATAAATAAAGGTGAACTCAACTAAACTCAACCATAAATGAGTTTAAAAACAGAGGATATTAAAACGGAGGATTTTGAAAACGTGATTTCTATTAACGTGGAACTTTGCTGTTGAGTACCGCAGTGTACTCTGTAGCCTGTGAACGAACAGGCTCTCTCGGCTGGGGAAAGGGAGCCTCTTCCGACAGGCTATGCATGTACTCTGAAGTATCCCACTCAAGCTCAAAGGACCTCTTATGGGATACTTATCTACCATTTATAACCTCAGGGCCCAGTTGTTCGAAAGTGGGTTAACCTTAACCCGGGGCTAAAATTTTAAAACCTGCTGTTTGGTTTACTTCCTTATAGACTGATTTGGGCTGACATGTTGGACTTGTATAATTAGGTTTTTGAGTTATGTCACACTACTTACGGTATCTGAACACAGTTATTGGTAGACATGACTATGGAACTGTTATACGTGATAACTATTTAGTTCTTATTCTTATAAAGCTGATATATTCCAACAGATTATAGAGACATATCAGAATAATACGTTTTTGCTCTGCTTTAGGTTGCCACTCTGTTTCCATGGCAACAAAATACCTCTAAGAATAGCCTTTAACATGAGGCAAAATACAGCAATTTCTCAGAATTTACTCAATAACGTTTTGTTAAATTTTAAATGAAGTGATATTGGCACAGAAACATGCCTTGACAAAATTATGGTCATTACGAGACAAATCTAACAGACCGAAAAAAATAAGGGGGTTAATACCTTTAATTACTCTATGTTACGTTTCTCGAAACGCAACTCAATGCAATGCAATGCAACACGATACAATGGAATATAGTGTTAGGCAAAGTATCAGTAGCATTGATATACTGAGCAAAATAATGATCATTTATATACCACAGACAATTATAAGACAAACTACTGAACGCGGTCATCCATGATGCAAGCTAGCGAATTTTCTGTACAGCCTACCCTTCAAGACCGAAGATTTATGGCTGGGGTCAGCGGGAAAAAAAATTACACTATGGATTAACATGGAAAATAACTAGTTTACAGGACTGCGACTGATTGAAGAGACGGAATGTAATGGCACTGGCATTATTTGCTATCAGTTTCAAGAGACGTAGTATGGGATTTTGGTTTAGATCGACTGCTGCTCGTCCTTACATTTGCAGACGAATCAACCGTCTGGACGAAATAATTGGTGTTAGACGAAGCTAAACCATTTAGTTCGTCTAGAACGTTAATTCGTCAACAGCCCGTCCATGTACGAGACCAATTAAATGACCAACTAAAAATCTTTTCCCAAAGTCGTCCAGATGAACTAAACCGGTCTGTAGTATGAAACGGGCCAATCTCACCCCTTCTAGAAACTAGCTAGCCGGCATTCCGTGTCAGCTTTTGTCGCATGTTCTAGAACATGGACTTCAGGATCCAACTGCGATATAATTAGCTGTTGACAAGAGAGCTCTGCCTCTGGTATTTTGCCGGTTGACTGTTTAAAAAGCTGAAATTATTCGGGCGTGGGTAAGGGCGGGCCATCTGCCAAAAATATATTAAAGTGTTGTGAAATGACGTAACTTCATTCACACCAACTTTTGGCAAGTCAGCTAACTTTCTCCTGTACCGGGATCATGTTGTCTTGAAAATAAATCATGGTTTTCCAAGTAAACGTAACACCCTTTTAAGACATTTAGAAAATGTAAGACCTACTTTTCAGAGAAACAGGACTCAATCTACTGAGCAAAAAATAGAACGAATCTGTCAACAAACAAAATTTGAGCTTGAAAACCTAATGAGGGCTAATCCGTGAAAATGAGTTTAACTTGAAGAGAAATGTAAGGCCTTTTTAAAAGATTTATGATTGTTTCAAGGATCCACAGGAACACTTCTAAAGGCACCTACGCAAGGCTGCGGAAAATATAGAACGGTGTTTCGTACAAAAGAAATTGAGTTGGTATGACTTTGCTACTTCAGGTCTGGCCGTATCGTGATAACTCCAATCCGCCGAGCCGATAAACAATTTCTTCACGGGTCAACTAACGGTTCAGCCCTCAAGCAATTCTCAATCTTCACTAACACGCTGATGAAATACAGACATTGAATATCAGTGTCAGTCTATATTCTCGGAAAGTTATAAAGCAAACGACATGAACAAAATAGCGGGCATTACAGTTTTCCCACACTCGAGTTAAATTTTCCATTTTTGTGTAACCTTGCATGTAAATTATTTTCCTGCAGCTGAATTTATTTGACATTTAGCTTTAAAGTTTGTAATGAAACCTACTTAACACAAACGACACACAAAACGTGGAATTAATGTCAGTAATAGTTTTGTGGTTCTTTTGTTAAATGATTGTCATCGTTTTGATTTCTGTTTACTCACCGATCAGTACATACACGCAGCGTTATGCTGACGCACCCCACCCTGCTGAGTCACGGAATGACCTTCAGTTAATTATGACTGGGTAGAGGAAGCAGTAAAACTTGTAAACGGCATTAATTGAACGATATCGATATCGAAAGGTGTGGCGCTCATCAGTTGATTCCAAAGATTACAAAAGGCAGCAGTCACATCTTCAAACAGATTAGGGTCATCTCTTTATATTAAGTTTGAGTGCACCAATCTGTACGCTCACAATTCGTTTTTCAGTTTGCTTTCAGTTTTAGTTTTTTACTCAAATACTGGTCACCTCGGAGGCCTTTCTCAAGGGTAATGTTTCAAGTTGTTTACCTAGAGTCCTGTGCGACCTTCTTTCGCCCCCCTCCGTGGACAGGGACGTTAAGCCGTTGGTCAAGTCTCTCGCCACATTCTATCGGGGGACTTAAAAAAGAACCCACGCACTTGTCGATAAGAGTAGGCTAATGTCGGTATTGTGGCCTGTCACCTCCTCTCTATACTATAAAGTTAATGCTTTCGGTTCGATCTCTGATTCTGTAATGCGCATTTGAACATATCAGATAATCATCATAACAATCACAATCACAATCCTAAACACAAACATTTTAAACAATCATAATCACAACCCGTTACCGAATTACAGTATTTAGTATTCTCATAAACGCCAGGGTGCTTTTAACTTTTCCCGGGTTTTTTTAATGGGTGTTCATAGTTACAGGGAGGCCTTTATTACAACTGAAGTACTTGCTTAGAGCGGACGATATCAGAATCATGATTCTGATATTATTTAGTATTTATTTATTTATTTATTAATTATTCTAATCTTATTAGGAACCACTGAGTTGCAATACATTGGCAAACAATCTTCGTTGGAGCTGTATTGACTCGCGGTTCCATTTACTCGCCATTCCTGTGCTACAACAGAGCGAGTGGAACACCGCGGGATGGAACAAAACTAGTGAAACTGTCTGTGATCTTTTTGATCCTGCAAGAATATTTCAGTATTGAGCACTGGTACAATAGAAGACAGAATCGCTAAGCCAATTAACGTCTGTCCGCCATGTTGGTTTCTTGACAACGACAACTGTGAAAGCACTGGATTCAGACCGAACGAATGTACAAGCCGACCTGTGTCAACCCTAGGCCCTACAACAGGCTGTTGACTTTAGATAAACGTAAATACTTCCAACCAGGCTTCATTCCACTCCTCCGTAAAAGCTACGACACCATTGCTACTTGCCTAGTTACTAGGCCTCTCTCATTACGCGCGGTCAACCAGTGTCACAGTGTCTCGTTACGTCACCGATGTGACGTCAGGTAAAGCAATTCGTACTCAGCCCCTGACTTGACTTGACTGCCGAGAAAAAACCGAATGGGATCTGGTCACCATTGTTTCCACGGTATGTCCGGCGGATTAGTATCAGGTCGACACGAGGTAGAATGGCCAACCTAGCATATTCCCCAGTATAGGAACAATATGTCTGGCATTGAGCGGCCCAGGCATGGTTACGGTAATATGGCAAGTGCCTGTTATCTGTTCTTTCGGCGTGTTTTTCTGCCGCTGTGCGTGGGTGAGGAGGGGCTACCACCAACGCACAACTGACCTTCTTGAAGCTCCTGTGGAGCAAAGGATAAGCCGCCATTATTACATTTTCGTGTTAGCGATATTAAACGCACTTTATAGTTCAGCGAGTAGTTACCAAAATCAGAAAGACCTCGCAACTGTTCTCTAATAGACAAACATAGTAATTCATATCAGAGCAGCGGATGTGTATTGCTGAAAGAACCTTTCAAAACTGACCGAGATACCACAGCTTCTCAAACGAGTGGATAACAACTCAAAATGTGACCATCCACTGATTTCAAGATGGAGGTGCGGGGGAAATTTGAATCAAGAAGTAGCCAGACTAAATCGCTTGGCGTTTGCTTTGTGAACCGAATTATCGATTTTAAACTGCCAATCCGGACATTTACTCGAGAGCAAAAGTGTTCTACAAATCACGTTTTTTCTGAAATCTAACGAGTCTTAATACTCAAGACTGCTTGTTGGCGATGATTTAAAATTTGAGTAGTTTAGGGAGAAACGATCAAAAAACAAAAGAATATGATTTCGACAAACTGTTGAATTCGTGACCAGCACTCCTATATTTAAGGAAAAAACTCCAGTTATACAAGTCTTTGTACTGTGTACAAACTTTTAAATAATATTTTGAGATACCCGACGCGATGTTACATCTATCTCTGTCCTCTGACTATCGCTCGAACGCAGTTCAGTAAAACCAGTTAGAGAGGTTAAGTATCATGAGCAGAACTTTAAGACAACTTTAAGTCTGTGAAGCTTGAAAATACTGAGCTTGAAAACAAAGTCAGCGCTCGCTTCCTGTGCCGACTAACTTTGTCATTAGGAAGTTTTTCTCAACAATTCAAAATAGTTGAATGATAGAACAATTATTTGACGAAGTTGAGCAAAATGTCATGAATTTGTCAGTGTCACGCCACTGTTATCCGGAAAGGGACCGCATGCTTTCTTAAACGCTAATATGCACTTCAATTAGGGTGGTTTTGCTAAAATCCAACCGACAATCCCTTTTTACTCATAAATTGTAATTATTTAAGAAATACTGCAACTCTGACCACTAATCTAGAACACAGTGGGCTCAGAATCCCAAGAATGCAACATTTGGCGCCAGTGCAAACTTTCATTTTACGGTTGAGGAAGCCATTTTTCAGTCCAGCGATTAAATTCACTCATATTGTGACCTTTTTGTTGGCTATCAGAGTCTCTGACGACTTCATCAAGTCGGGTGAAGGGCTAAGTTCGCTCTGATTCGAAGAACTCTGCTGGAGTAAGCTTTTGTGCCACAGACTCTATTTTTTCCTTAAGAAGTAATAATCGGGGCAGACCGCTGTGTGGATTTCCAAACATATCCCATAATTTCTCTGTGCGTGTGTGTGGGGGGGGGAGCATTACAGTGAGATCCAGACTACAAAAGGTTAAATGCCGTTTTCACCATAAGAAACTCATAGAGGCACGTACTATGTGCACATTTTGTTGACGACCCTAAACTACATGATGTGGCCTTAATTACGGTAGGGCGCAAGACACAGAAATGAAACATTTCAGATGGGTGTTTTTAGCGTATGCGGTCAAGGTTTTCTCCACCATGTGTCTTCGCAAAGCTAGTTCTGCCAATGTGACTGAGGCCTCAAAGTGAGAAATTATAGCACGAGGGTAGAGAAATATGATACGACGCTTGCTAAGGTGTTAATTATGCAAGAAACATAACACTCTAGATATCCAACTATATGGTCTAGTCCATGAGGTCCTTTTCTTGTTAATGTGCAAGATATGTTAAATGATACGATACGATATGATATGATATGAAGAGGATCTTTAAAAATGTTCCCATTTCTCAATTCTAGCGTTATTTTGAGTTTGTCATCTGGTTGTATGCTATAAAGCATAATACCGCTACATAATTCCAACTTAGTTCTCTTGCTACGAAATGCAGTTTTGACCAACATTCCCGCAAAAATCTCCAAACCTAAATTCTAACGATCTTTTCAATTTCCACTCTGGTTACATATCAGAATTACATATTTAAGCGAGAAAAGATCGTAAATACATGGATGTGCGAAGATACGGGTTTTATCTTCGAGTGTCGAATGTAGTAACACTCGAGTGAGCGCAATGAACGTCTGAGCCAGCGAACAAGAAAATCAGCTGACTTTGTTTAAAAAGGCATAAAAACTATGTACAAAGATATGATACCCGGTATCTAATGAATTTTCACATGATAAAATATGATATAGAATCGCATAGTTGAGACGAATGTCGCACGCTGATTGGCTAACGACAGTGCAAATTTGTATAGGAAATCGCCCCGTTCGAGAAACAATTTGGGATTAATTGTACGCGTGAACAGATCAGACTTTTTGTAATTTT
>JANVCH010016565.1:0-11900 GCA_025505405.1 Epizoanthus rinbou
CACCACCACCACCACCACCACCACCACCACCACCACCACCATCATCATCATCATCATCATCATCATCATCATCATCACCACCACCACCACCACCATCATCATCATCACCACCACCACCATCATCATCATCATCATCATCATCATCGTCGTCGTCGTCGTCGTCGTCGTCATCATCATCATCATCACCACCACCATCATCATCATCATCACCACCACCATCATCATCATCATCATCGTCGTCGTCGTCATCATTATCATCATCATCATCATCATCATCATCATCATCCTAATCTTTATCATCATCGTAATCATAATCACAATCATAATCGTTATCGTTGTCGTTGTCATTAACGTTATTGTTATCGATAGCGTTACCGTTACCGTTTGCGGGACTAATACTAGTACTGTTATTATTATTATTATTATTATTATTATTATTATTATATATTATTATGTTTAACAAGTATTGTTTCTCTTTATAGATAACGAACCTGCCTTATCCTTACAGTACAAACTGCGGAGGAAAAAGCCTGAAGTATTTCTCAAAGTACTCACGGACGAATTGCTACTTAGAGAGTCTGACCGATTATATTCAGGACAAATGTGGCTGTGTCGGATGGTTTATGCCAGGTACGATGGTTTGTCCCTTTGAAACAGAATATGTCAATTTCGTTTTGCTTTTTTCGTACTTGAAAATGGAAAAATATTTCTTGCCCCTTTGATGCCATCTCTCATTGCATGACAACAACAACAACAACAACAATTTATTCAAATTGATTGGTTACATTCGAAGTTACACTTTTTCTCATCCGCAAATAGCAAATGCTAATCGTGGCAGGGGAAATAAGGGGGAAAAATGAATCAAGAAACTAAAAATTGGTACTTATATTACGTACAGAACTGACTGAATGTAAATATGTTGAAGAAAGGAAAAAAGTGAGGTAGAGACTAAGCTGGGAAATCATATCTAGGTGACAACAAAAATCTGCAAGTTAAGATTACTAGTGTAAATAACGTACACAGCTTTATTTCCTGATTGAAAGAAATCTAAAAAAGTGGTCTTGTTGCGCGTTAGGTGCTTACACATGTACGGTACCCCATTTGCTACATGTTGCCTGGAAATACTCAACGTGTCATATTATATATAGAACTGTTCTCATTTTTCCAGTTACTTGATCTAGTTTGAAGTCGATATTTAAAGCCTTGCTAGGCATCGCTAAAATTGCTCTACATTATTTACCCACCCCAATATGCACCAAGTAACAATTTTCGTTATTTTGAGCAAAATGTTGTGCATCGACTTTCGACTATACTGAAATTATGTGATTCGAAATTTTATTTGAAAATAAAGTATCCCTTTCCATGAAAATTAGTTGCATTTCTTGTATCTTGTTCGATATTTGCAAACAAACACTCGAAAGCTCCACTCTACTCCACTTTGGACCGTTCGTGCAACTATATCTTGAACAATGACGTCAACTCGGGTTATCTTCTCTGTTGAAAATGCAACACAACAAGCAACAATGCAACGCAGTGCAATAGGTGTGAAGACACAAAAGCATTGTGCGATTGTGTATCGTATTGTTATGACCAGGAGCCACAATGGCGGAAGGGTAGTACCTTTTGAGCATTGGTTTGCAAGTATCACGGATAACACATATTATATTAATATAGCTGACAGATTTACGCCCAGTATTGGCGAGGGACAAACTTGGAAGGTTTTCTTCATCATAATGACTTGAGCAAATTAAGGGAAAGTAGACAAAGTAGCCACAGACGATCTGCCAAACTCTTCGATTGAAATGAACTATGTAAACAACTCAGCAGTTGAACAGCAGTCGCAGTCCTTGCGGTTTCCAGCAGTTCAATACGGAGAAAGAAACAAAGAAGTTTGCCAGCTATAATATAAAAGAAATGATCGAAGCTTGCGCTGTGCATGTTGGGAAGATATTGATGAAGCTTGAGTTATCCTCGGATAGCATCGTAACTAACCCTTACGCTTAAGGTTAACTTGCCTTCCCAGCTTCTCTGGTGAATCCATAACTCGATAATCAATGCCAAGAATGGACCATATTTTATAAAAACAATAATAATGAACTTGAAGAACAACGTAGAGTTGCAAACCTTTTCATAAAGACCTCCCTTGAGAAGGGACGCTGCTATCCTCTCCAGTAGGTCACTGGACTGAGACAACTCCTGAAAAGATCAACAAATCATTAGTGATTCACAACCTAAACTATAAAAAATGATGGAAATCAACGAACTAAACAGATTGTAGCTTGGACTGCTACTCATAAGTAGAAACCATCCAATTCGGAGTCCTTTCACTATCCTACAAGTCTGCATTAGCTTTCATGCACACTATAAATTCCTGTATTCTTACTATCTGTTATAAATGTACTGCAACACGTATTCTTACTAGTGTGATCCTTCGAAATGTCCCACACTCAAACGGGCACGAAAGGCGGATGTACTGACCCCCCCCCCCCTCTCCCTCTCCCTCGCCCCACCAGTTTTGTAAACGTTTTAGCACCTTCTTTGATTAATAACATGTTTTAGGTTATTCATTCAATGTTTCTAAAATCGTCTTAAAATTATTTTTTTTCAAATTTGTCAAAAGTGCCTTCTTCCAAACAAGCTCATGACTTTACCCCACTGAAGTTCTAAGGTATTGCATTCCTAACCTTTTGTATACCAAACATAATGTTAATGAAAGATATGGCTATGGCAACCATGGTAACCAATTAACAACAAGTGGCTACGCTTAAATTTACAATAATATAAATTAACGGGAAAACAATAAACAGCATTCACAACAAGTCTATAAGGGCAAAACCGCAAATGGTTTTGAAAATCATGGGGTCCAAATCACCACACACACACCCGCCGCTCTGCGCGTTAATGTCACAGAAAAGCAAACTAAGATACAGTGTTATAAAGCCTCACCTCCACACTCATAGCCAGTCGGGCTGCTCTCGCCGGCAATCCCGCCTTCATGTAAAAGTTGATCGCTTCCAAGTAATTACCCTGCATTTCTTTTACCTGGTAGAAAAGGGTGAAAATTATAACTGAGATCAATTGTAATTTAACATGCATATACCAGCAAAATATTTCACTGTGCAATCTACTCGAGCATCGTAAGCACAAAAGAGGCAATTGCAGTTTTGATACTGATTTGAGATGATACAATTCCAGGCATAGAAAGTAGTTTTTTCCAGGACTTTGTTTTCTATTATTTCATGTCAGTAGCGGTAAACATAACTACACATTAAACCTATTTTAACTACAAAACAGAAATTTTATTAGAAATGGTTCAAAATAGTTCCATTAAAAATAGAATAGATACAAAAAAACAGATTTTTCCAATTTTTCGCACCTTGCTTTTCCACGTCCAACAGGCTGCCCCTGGGTGTCCAGGGAAGGAGTTTTCCAGGGCCCCAAAATAAAATTAGGAATTCCTGGGGTATCTCAAATGCTGTGATTTTCAAGACATACCTCTCCAGCCTTCTCCTCCTGTCCTGTTTCATTCAAGTACTGATAGTGCTGTGAACGTAGATTGTCCAGCTCGGGATGACCCTGTAAATGAAACCCTACAATGTAACTAATTAAGAGATACAAGCTCTAACAGTTTTGATTAATAAAACGCTGATAATGCACCGTAACCTACTAGTATTAATATGAAAAACAGTTGGATGCACAATTACATTTCCATCCGCCTTTACATTTAAAATTGTGCTTACATTTTCATGCTCATTTTCTTTCTCATTCTCATTCTCATTCTCATTCTCATTCGCATTCGCATTCGCATTCTCATTCGCATTCTCATTCGCATTCTCATTCGCATTCTCATTTTCATTTTGAATTCATTCCATTTATATTTGTTCAATAGGTAAAAACGTTACATGACAATTCCAAGTCTTCCTATAATTTTAAAATGCAAAGGCTTTCTAAATTTTGGCGAAAAAAATTAACGAATTAAATAACAATAGGAGCGAAATTCCAAAATAGCACTGATGACATAATTAGTTTTCCTTAATATCATGATTATCCCGTCTTTGAAAGCAATTTACAAATTCCACACGTTTCCCTATCATCCGTGGTGATATAACTATCTCTCACCTTCGCTTCAGCAACAGCAATGGCTTCGTCCCATTTGTGGAGCTCCTGATACATTTCGATTGCCTCATCCACGTGGCCTTGCTCCAGCAGAATGGTTTCAGCAAGCTTAAATTGTTTGTCAAGCACCGCCAACTTCGCACGCACGTGAAAATTGTTACTACCGTCACCACCCTGAAACGAAAGAACATATTATGGTTCCACGATACGCTACATCGGAAATGTTATTGTTACTTAGGAACATGACGTCATCATTGCAGCCAGCTCACAAGTGCAGGTAGGTGTATTTCTTTTGTCTGTTTCATCTCGCTGAAAAAATAATACTGTTTATTTGACTGTCCGTTTGTGAGTAAATTGCTCTACAGGTTTTTAGTCTAGGATGTTACTTATCCTTCATATCTCAGTGTATATAAATCAACAATATATCCAGCAAAACAACAGGAAAACCTCTTCATCCATCAATCAAATCAAACAGTCGGTCAGTCAGTCAGAAAGTCAGTCAATCAGTCCATCAGTCAATCAGTCAATCAGTCAATCTGTAAACCAGTCAATCAGTCAATCAGTCAATCAGTCAATCAGTCAATCAGTCAATCAGTCAATCAGTCAATCAGTCAATTAGTCAATCAGTCAATCAGTCAATCAGTCAATCAGTCAATCAGTCAATCAGTCAATCAGTCAATCTGTAAACCAGTCAATCAGTCAATCAGTCAAATGATCAAATGATCAATCGACCAATTAGGGCCATCAAATACGTCAAATTTACAACAGAAACTACATTTTTTCAAAAATGGTATATATTATATTTGTGTTTCAGTTCCATTACAAATAATAAATCTCACCATTTCTGCTGCAGCTTGATCGGCAATCTTGTTGATTTGCTGTAAAGACTTCGACTTGGACACGTCTCCCAAAGCAGCGAAACACCGCTCAGCAATACGAAGCTGCCGCCCCTCCAGTGCCAGCTTACTGAGGCTCTTCCACATGGCCTCCGTCTCGGGGGACATCTCGAGGCTTTCCAGGAAAGCGACGGCCCTGAATATAATTCATAAACAATGAAACACTGACACGTGACTTCTGTCTCTGGAGACATCTCAATACTTGATCCTCGACATAATGGTAAACATTGACACTCTGTGCTAACTTTACGCGAGGGATGAACTCAGGTACATGATAAAATCCTTAAAGGGGCTATGTCACGGTAATGCGCATGCTCACAAGTCATGTCAGGAACAAAGCTTTCACAGTCATGAAACATAAGTAGCAAGCTCAACAGGATGACAAGAAATGGTTAACTCGTTATATAGTGTAAAAGCCGAAAGTGTCTAAACACAATTTTGACAGCGAGTGGATTTAACGTATTTAATGTCTAGCCTGGACCGAAATTAAATTGAGAGCTCGTAATCCGTTTTAATCTTCTCCAATTTTAACCATCCATGTTCCTTTATGAATTATCATCATCTCTCTTGTGTTTTTCTAACACGGTAACCTGTTATTTTTAGATTTCCTGTGATTTGTAGAGAATTTCGTACATCGCAAAACGCCTTGAAAGTAGCCGTGACATAGCCCCTTTAACATGATACACATTACAATGTCTATGTCTTGGTTTTAAACCTCTTATAGTTTCTAAACAAATGATTTCTAAAATTAGTTGATTCCGGCATTGAATTTTATGACCTGTAAATCAATGAATTAACTCAAATCTAAATGTTTCGCTCGCTTGCTGCTGATAGTTAGTTAAGAGATTACTGACAAAATAAAATGTCTGTGCAAGTGTACCGTGGAAAGTCTCCATCATCAATGGCTGTGCCAAACTCGATAAGTCCCTCGTCAAGGGTGTAGGATATTGTAGTGACGCCTTCGTTCACAAGTACTTCCGTCTTGCCGCCGACCCGTTCAAGATCCAAGATATCACCCTATAGCAAGAGATGAGTGTTAATTTAACAACAACAACTACAACAATCTTTATTTAATAATGTAATTAACTAATTTACAGATATTTACATATTTTTTAAAACAAAACTTGGTAAAACTACTCAGAATAATTGAAAAGCTAATTGACAAATTCCATTTCAATAGCAGTTTTAAGTATAGTTTTTGGGTTCTATGAACTATGAACACTCATCAAATTAATACCAAATGTCTAATAGAATATGTCTATAAATAGAATAAACAGACACATCACACGTCCTCTCGAGGAACTCATTTTGGGGTAGGGGTAGCGGGAGGGGTAGGGATAGGGATAGGGATAGGGATAGCGATAGGGGTGGGGGTGGGGTAGGGATAGGACCTGCCGCCCTCTAGCACCTACAAGCTCAATATTTAAAGATTTGTGTTATTGGATAACGCCTAAACTAAAGTTAACTAAAATAAATTCCTAGTTTCTCATCAAACGTTTTTGAAAACGTCAATGCAGCTGAAACTTTTTATTTTTAAGTTATATTTATTTTGTGTTTGTATTCAGATACTCTTGCAGAGGAAGCAACTCTTGAATGCATTTTCTAGCAACTTCGATAATCCGTTTGACGTACAGAACCACCAGGACACCCAGAATAACGTCAGCAGCAGAAAATGGTGGCCAGTAGTCCATTTACAGTCGATAGTTACTCCACTGCAGATCACGCCGGAGTAATTAGAGGAAACGTTAAAATAAAAATAAAGTAGATGTAGCAGCTATTATTTTTTTGGAAGCGGGCGTTGATGAGAAACCGGGATTTTTTTTAATTCGGCATAAAAAGTGTAATGTAGAAGAAACTGCAATATCTGTTCTGTATCTCACTATATATGCTACTGGGTCTCCTTGTGCAATAAAATAGGCGTTCAAAATCGGGGGAGGGTGGAACCATGCACTGACAACTGTGTTGGGTGATAAACCGTGGGTTCCGTGTGGGAAACGTGTTTTGTGCTGCTATCTTAACCCTATCTGGACCGGGCTATTTTTGGTGTCAGGAAGGCCGGGGGGGCACAATCGCCCCCCTCTTTAATTTCCTTATTATAAATGGTATAGAAAAGCCATAATTAGTAGGTTAATTAATTAGTCCATGATGTACATTTTGGCAATTAGCGTCACAAAGACGCCATCTTGTTTTTCATGGCGGCCATCTTGGATTTTTGATGACGTCAGAATTTTGCCTTAATTGATTTCAGATTAATTAAAAAACATAGAATTGTCCTGTGCTGAGCTAGATGTATAATTTCTGTGAAAAAAATCCGAGTTTAAATTAAATTTTCAGAAAAAGTTAAGTTTTTGATAAAAGTGTCATTCATAAACATGGTTGCCATGGCAACAGAATAGTATCTAATGCTATGATTGGCACAACAAATTGTCCGCTAATAAATTATAGGAAAAGTCGGAAAGTTTCAAGTTGATAGCATTTACCGTTTAGAAATGGCGAAAGAAAATGCCCCCCAGCCCAGATAGGGTTAATGTGCAACTATTTGACATGCATGCCTGAAAGAAGTGGTTTAGAAACAATCATAAAAAATGACGAAAACCTTTGAATCTTGTTATCTATTCCGAGTACGCTTGAGTGGGCATTTGCGTGACTTGATCACCAGAGAGTAAATTTACCAAATGTCATGAATTATTTTAGAAATGCAACATTTTATTTCGTATACTTTTTAACAGTAAAAAAAAATCAAGAAAGAATAATGCAAAATGTAGAGAACTAGCACGGTGGTATTTTCTTCCATGATTTGATAACAAATAAAAACTTAAACCTGGAATTGATAAAACTTTGTTCACTATCTAAATCCAACACCTTTTCTTGATGTAATTGGCAATTCTATGTTCCAGGGGAAAACAATGTTTGCACAATGAAGGAGACAGCATGCCTTGCTCTAATTAAAGGTAAGGACAATGATCAGGTCATAAAATAACCTAACCTAACCTAACCTAACCTAACCTAACCTAACCGAACCGAACCTAACCTAACCTAACCTAACCTAACCTAACCTAACCTAACCTAACCTAACCTAACCTAACCTAACCTAACCTAACATAACATAACATAACATAACATAACACACCGTACAGACCGAACAAACGAGGCTAATACGATATTTATTATATGGCTTTGTTGATAATTTGAAGCCAGTGAGGGCGTGTAAAAACTTGAAAAAGTAAACAGATTAATGATAGCCGCTCGAGAGCGAGAGGTCCGTACGGCAACTTATGGACCTGAAATTGACCAATCACAGCGCGTGAAATTAACCAGCCATTTAATAAGATGTGGTATTACATAGCGCAATGTTTTCACACAACTTCTCTCACAACGCTATGTGCCTCAGTGACGGAACAAATATGAATAATATATATGGGTTGTATCTGAATACTTGTGGATATGGTGTACTTTTACATCAGGTTGTGACGATCATTTAAAGAGCCAATATTCGAGGACCAAAATATCGTAATCTGAGACAGCTCTGTCTTCCTTGCAGGATTTTCGGCGTGCACGAGATCTGCGTGAAGGAGGACGATAAAAAGAGAAAGTAATTTCTCAGGGAAGAACACGCCGACATTGAATTCACATTTGGATCTGATGAGGTTATGACATTTCGTTACAGCTAACTCCACATGAACAGTATTCAGATCTAAAGTGACATTGAGTTTGAATCGAGTTCAGCATTCCTAACCTCTCACAAAACTCCGGCGGCAGGAATCCAAACTCTTTTATATTAAGAAAGGCTTACTGCTACGTGAGTGAGATAAGGATACGCACTTTGGACAATACAATGAATCATTCTATGCACCCGGTCTAATACACTGGATTCAACCAAGTCCAATTTGGTAAATATTTAAGGAATTCTATAGGAAAATTAAATGTCTGACGAGGGAATTCCACGTTAAATTTCACGCGAAAAGTGCGATGAGTGCGATATCAGTTTTTCAAGTGAAATTTAACGTGGAATTCCAGAGTCAGGTATTGAATTTTCCTTGAATCGCATAGTCATTTATATATTAATTTAAAAACATGGAGTCTTGTCCAATTTGTAAACAAAACTTCGGCGCTCAGCTGGGGAATTCAGGTTATGCAATTCCACGTTAAATTTGCACTGTCGTTAGCCAATCAGCGTGTGAGATTCGTCTCAACTATGCGATTCCATGTAAAATTGTGTATAACACTGCTTACCTAAACACTGATCTTTGCTGAACAAGAACACCTGTCAAAATACGTACAGTATACATTTACAGTATATACTCAGTGAAATAATTAACAATTATTCCCTAAAGTGGAGGTGACTCGTGAGGGATATTCACCAAGCCGCAAATGTGGCAAGGTGAATATTTTTTGCTAGGTACCTACACAAGAGGAAATAATTATTCTAGCATTTGCCAAACGAGTGAATAGAGACTAAAATTAGATCTTTATTTAGTTAAAAAAAGCAAAATTTACTTCATGTTAGGCACACACTCGCACGCGGTCATGCACAAATGTCCAGAGGTGAA
Source organism: Epizoanthus rinbou (assembly GCA_025505405.1). NCBI lineage: Eukaryota > Metazoa > Cnidaria > Anthozoa > Zoantharia > Epizoanthidae > Epizoanthus > Epizoanthus rinbou. The sequence continues at coordinate 9,563 of JANVCH010016565.1, forward strand.
TATCACTGGTTATTACTCTTCTGATTACCCAATCAGAGCATGCAAAAAGCACTATTTACTGGTTTGGCAAATACTAGTAGTTGTAGTTAATAAAAATTTATACATAAATTGAGACTGGCACTCACCTCTGTAAAATTTATCTTTTCACCTGAGAACATTTTTTCTCTTGCATTTTCAATCCCCCGAGCACGTGCCTACAGGTAACCAATGCAATAACGATATAACAATACTGTACAATCATGTATGTATATATAATTATACAATGTTAGAGACCTTCGAGACTTCAACATGATACCTGAACACTGGACCTGCCTCTCCCTTAACCGGGATGAATGGAGATCCAAGCTACACGCTGGTCGATTATCAGACCAAGCAAAAACACTACAGAAACTGCAGGAGAGAAGGCTTAGGTAAAAAAGCACCACCTAAAGTTGTGAAGTTGTGAATCACTTCATGCATTGTCATTTGTGAGAGACACATGCCAATCATCATCATCCTATCATACATGTATATAAATTATAATTCAAGATGCCCTGCCTACATGCAACTACAGTAAAAAGTGTCCACAGAACCTGAAATTGGGGATTGGCAACTTGATATCATACCTCAGAACTTGTTAACTGAAGAGTAAATTTCATTTAGAAGAATGGCATTGGAATCAACTGATGAAATGAAGTAATGGCAGCAACAATTTTAACAACAAAAAGAAGCTGCCTATAATGTATGTTTGTAAACAACAATTGAAATGATGTTAAGCAAGGTGAGCAACAGACTTCAATCTTATCCCTTCTGATGATCAGTTCAGAAGCCATGCAAAAATTACTCCAATTAAGTTCTTCCAGAAGTTGCCACTTAATTAATTAACACACTGTGGGTGAGAATGTATTTATTGAAGAGTCTTTAATGTTATGAAATCTGAGTTTGAATCATTGCCTGTTGGGGGTCAAGAAACTTGTGTAACTAATATATTTCATGATCTATAGTGTATATCCAATCCATTCGAAACATTGGGGGAGGGTAACATTTGGCATTCAGATGGGGTTAATTAACCTGTCAACCAGGGGGGCATTACAATATGTAACTGGGAGCTTTTAACCAGCATTGTATATGGAACAAAAATAATATAATAGAACAAGCTGCTACTCACCAGATTAAAGAGAAGGGCCATTGTTTCTTCAGTGATAATATTCTTGGAATAATCTATCAGGAAAGTTCCACCTTTTGTTTTCACCTGCGAACTACATATGAAATAGGAAAAATGTGAGAATCACTTCTACAAGATATGTACAGCTCGATGCAAAAACAGTCTATGTGATGTTTTCAGTAAGAAGCTTAGAAAATAATAAAGTTTGACAAAGGTTTGGGGCAAGAGAGGGTAGGGGGGGGGCTACTGTAACCATACAAGTTATAAGGTGATTTACCACATCAAGATTGCCTGTATAAGCCTTTTCCGTTTATCTCAACACATCCACAATGTGTCTCTTTAAAATATCTTTGCCTAGTTAGTACTTTAATTGTCATGCATTGAGTGCCATCAAACTCTGCCTGAAGCTTAAACTTAGTTGTGGCTTCATTTTGCTACTTTGTTGCAAACAAAACTCGACTTGGGTCATTATGGCTACACTACTTGGGTCATTATCGCTATACTGCTGATTCATTTAACACTGAATTTTTTCCCTTCAATTAATACCAAAACATGACAAGATTATCAGCAATTTGGAGAGTTTCTAGTTATGGTAGGGCTTACAAACTTTGTAGTATTACTTAGTATATAACCTTACGAGATCCAGACACTTTAGGAAATCGACCTGAGAAAACTGGTCACTTACAAAATAGATTGTTTTTGTACTGAGCGATCATCATTATTTTGTTTAACTGTACAGCTGCAATCAAATTTATCCTTTTCAAGGATATTTTTATTGTGCACAGGATCTGAGGCTTCTGGAGATATAGTTGTAGATTTTGAGAAGATCAATAATGTACTGAGGAGCATGACCAAGGAGAGCTTTATAGGTAGTAAGGAGAATTTTAAAGTGAATGCAGAATTATTGAATGGGTATTCAGTTGTTTTTGGTTGGGCTTAAGGTCATTCCCCCGAAATAGAAGCCAACATAAAACTTTGTCCATTTGTTAACCATAATAAGGGTACTCAAAAAATGCAATAAAAATGGGGGTCCCGGTACTCATTTTTGAGTAACGGGGTTCACAATTATGCTAATTTATGTACTTTTTGCCGAAAATAGAATACAGCCGAGCATTTTCAAACAATGACTGTTAACTGTTAAATGTCAATGTTGATGGCTAAGTAATCATACTTTTCTCTCTAATTTCGACAAAA
>JANVCH010016676.1:0-18359 GCA_025505405.1 Epizoanthus rinbou
CCGAAATTTTGCTTTTCTTAAAAAAATTATTTTTGCCCCCCCCCCTAACTTTTGAGTCTGGCTACGGCCCTGACTACATATAGTTACTGTACCTGGGCATAAGCACTCTTGGTAACTTTACTGAGGTCGTCCTGAGCACCCGTTGTAATGCGGTTAAAGAAGATCTGTTCAGACACACGCCCGCCAAGCGTCATACACATACGGTCCAGCAGCTGCAACGAACAGGCAGAAAACGGGTTTGTTAATTACAAGGGTCCTCTCACAGTTATAGTGATTGTACTTATCTAATTCATTTCAGGATGTTGACTTGATATATTCTTCCAAAAGTATACCAAAAATATATTAATCTAATGAAAATCTTGTATTTCAAACAGGAACAGAAATTCTGGAACACAATTACAAAATAATGCTACAATCCATTACAATGCCCTTCTAAAACAGTTCATCAGTACAATATGTATGTTGTGAAAGACAGGATTATATTTAAACGTCCCAAACTAATAATTATTTTAACACATAACTTGGTTTCTACGGCGAGGGGTTGTAGATGAAATTCCAGACGTAGAAACTATAGATAAATTAATCGTGGAAAAGGTGATTACAGAAAAGGACACAGAAAGCTCACCTGCTCAGTGGAGTAAAGGTATTGCTCCTTGGGGAGATATTGTGCATAGCCCAGACCCTTGCCTCGAGGAATGATTGATACCTGTTGCCAGCAATAGTACACATGTATTGTTAGTTACCGACAATTGTGACAGCTGAAACTGCCCAAGTATTAGGCACAGTTAACAATTCTACACACCATACACAAATTACTTTTCTAGTATATACATGCACACTGACACATCACCAAGGATCTCCTCTTACCAGTCTGACTTTATATATCAAGTCCTGTCTTCACTAGCAACACAAGAACAAGCACAAGCTGAAGCACACAGGTCTTTATATCACAGTGAAAATGAGAAAGCGCATACACCAATGCATGAGCAAGCACAAGGAGTAATTGTTTTCCCTTTCCCTTGTTCCTTGTTTCTCATAAAAATGGGATGAAACACAAGTAGTACAAGAGAGTGTTTGACAGGTACGATCATTTCACCAATAAGAGCACTTGTCTTAGCTCCTTTTGTTCCTGGGTTGCCACCCACTGGGATACAAAATATTCCCTGACTTTTTCCCGACCAACAGCTAATGCTCACTGACGTTGTCTATGGCAAGTTGCACAATGAAAACTAACAAACGACTGGTTTTTATTGGGAAATATAACGCCACATTCAAGACATAAATCAAAATGAAGCTCACATCATCCTAAAAAATAAAATTTCCTGACTTTTCCTTGACTTTAAGCAGAAATGTAGAATTTCACTGACCTATTACAAAATTCCCTGACTTTTCCCTGACCTTGAAAAACTGTCGTTCTTCCCTGACTTTTCACTGACCGTGGCAACCCTGTGTTCTGTTTCACAAAGACAGGACTAGTGAACAGGTGAGTCGTGTGTTCGGTTCATCTTCACTTGACTCATGTCTCTTGTGCTTGCATGTGTCTTTACATGTTTTTGCCTGTTAGTGATGGCCAGGCTCAAAGTGACAAATTCAAAGTATTAATCTTCTACATAATGTTTGCATGTCACTGGTCATTAAACAAACAAAGTAGTAAGCACACCTTAAGGAGTGGATCAGCATGTTCTAGGAACCACCCCGCCACTGCATGTCCAGCCTCATGGTAAGCCACTACTTTCTTCTCCTCCGGCTGCAACACTTGTGTCTTCTTCTCCAATCCTAAACAGATCCACAAGACAATTAGTTGTACAATCTGATCATCTCCTTCAGCAATCCTAAACAGTTCCACGAGACACTTACATGTAGTTACACAATCTTCCACTTAGAAATCTGATCATTTTCTTCTGCAATCCTAAACAGTTCCACAAGACAATTAGTTACACAATCTTCCACTTAGAAATCTGATCATTTTCTTCTCCAATCCTAAACAGTTCCACGAGACAATTAGTTACACAATCTTCCACTTAGAAATCTGATCATTTTCTTCTCCAATCCTAAACAGTTCCACAAGACAATTAGTTACACAATCTTCCACTTAGAAATCTGATCATTTTCTTCTGCAATCCTAAACAGTTCTACGATTTTCTTAATACTATAAAATAACCAACCAAGCAAATGTTTTGCATGTGCTTGTTTATATAGAAATGTCAGCCATGCACGACGATAGTAAAAATCGGTAACTCCAAAACTATAGGAGACAAAGTAACGAATCGAAAATTGGTATACTAATTAATTAGACCATTATTAATCTAATGGCAAGTAACAAATTTAAATATGACGCCATATGACGTCATAAATGCGCTATCTTGGATTTTATGGCCACCATTTTTTATTTTTTAATGCAAAACATCCTCTGCTTTGCTGGTTAAAAATGGGGGCCTTCTTGCCCTATGATTATTTAGTTTTAACTTTTACTGACAAAATAATTTAGATTTGCATAGGTTGTAAATATTTTTTATCACTTTGCCTGAAGAAGGTCGTAGTCTCGTCCGAAACGCAGGGACATTACGTTCCTTTTAAAAAAATAACATTTTTAACCAGCAATGGTGTGTGTATGTGTGTGTGTGTGTGTGTGTGTGTGTGAGTGTGTATCCAGGATACTAAACAAAACGGATTGTGCATTAGCAATCAAATGTTGTCTTTAGTATTGAATGGCTTCTTTCTTATTTGGTGTACAGAGTATCTGCTGAGTCGGATTGAAGCTCTCCCCGAAGTCACTGACCAGCTAGCCAACAGGTTCTACACCTATCAAGCAGATACCAAAGGTACAGTTGCTCCATATTTAAACAGCATGACAACCATTACACTAAAGTGACTTTATTTTTAATTCTCCTTAGTAACGTTTTACTTCAGTGCTCTATTAACAGGGTTCCCCATGTCACGTCGTGGTCCTTGAACTTCCTTGAATTAACAAGTAGAACAGCTTTTTCTGTGCTCCGTACAGCAATAAAGCACACAGGAAGTGACGAGAGCACGAAAGAAGTGTAGGGAGAAACACGAGCCAAAAACTACTGTTTCTCTTTACTTCTTGAATCCTCTAGTCACTTCCTAATATATAGCTAAACTTCGCGATTTTTTTAGTAAAGCCCGAAGGGGCATTAGTATTATTTTTACATGAGACGGGCATCCCCTTGGGAATTGACATGATTGTCAACATTCAAACAAGTTTAACTCGTTTTCCTAGAACGATGTTTTAAACAAGGTAACAAAGCGAATCATATCTCCAGCGGAGATAATTTTGTTGTAGCTGTTTTGTATAAAAGTTAATGGAATGCAGTTTTCGCTATTTTGCTTCCATAATCCATCTAAAAGTTTATATGAAAGCTTTTGGGGAGAGAGTCTTTACTTTAAATCGTCTTTGAGCTTGAGCTGAGGTAAGTCGTTCGAGCGTGACTACTGAGGTACGCGTGATGTTCTGAATACGAAAACACTCCAAAAAATGCCTGTTTTTAAAAGTAAATACATTTATATTGGTGACTGTCGAGTACAACCATTTCTTAGAAAGCTATATTTTGGAGAAAAAGGAACCGTAATGCACAAAGTCACGATATTTTGACCAGAATTTGATGGCGCGACTTACAATGCCATTGTTCGCTTCTTGAAACTGTTTACATGTTTGCTTCACGAAATCATCCCGGAAACTGCAAAAAGTAAAATGTTGCTAAAACTTCACAAGCTTTTCAAAAATATCATTTTACTTATATGTCTTGCCCTTAATTAACATATACTTTAATTATTTGACGTGGCTTATGTGTCGAAACGATCCCCGTTTGCTGCTAATAATGATCTTGCATACGCTCCTGAGGTAATAAACATGAGACAGTAAAGGAAAAGCGGCTTTAATAGATTTATCAGTCTTTCCACAACAATTTTCGAGTTCCAGCTTGATTTCCGCCAAGAACAACAGGTAATATGTTTGTAGCGTTCATTAGCAGTAAGCGTAACTGTTACACATAGTCTATAATAGTCGAACGAGCTCTTTATGACAGGTCGAGGAGCATAATTATGTATCAGTGACTAGCTATGAATCACCAAACAGCAGAAACACAAAAGCAACAGCACATATAAGATCTGATTGAAAGGGATTGCGTATGTTGCTGTTTCCCAGCAACGTCAATACTTGTCAATTATAATTTTATAATAATTCAACATATGATATTATAATTCAACATGGATCAAAACTCGGGTTCTTGCAATGTGCGTAGGACACGAAGCATACTACTTGAATCGTATGACCACATAATTTCTATTTAAAACCAATACACCTGCTAAATGCATTACAATATTTGAAGCTGAAATAAAATTATGGCATTTACAATTTAATCTCGCCTTCAAAAACAAAAACAGCCCTTTTGTGCTTTCTTTTGTATGTTTTTCTGCCACTTTTGATAATAAACCATTGACTTTCTGTGACTTTCCAAAGCAAACCACAAAGCCGTCAGGTGTACTCAGTTTAAAACACTTTCTGGTTGAATATTTTGGCTATTAAACTTAGGCAAATCATAAACACTTTCAGTTTCATCGGTTTGTCAAAACTTCTGGTTACGAAGCTCGGGGAAAATTGGTTACGACCGTCTGTTTTTGTTTTACCTTTTAACTACCCTATATGAAAACATAAAAGCAACCGCTTTACGTCTATTTTCAACGGTGGCCCAGAAGTGTCACACAAACTTTGTTTTATTAAATTAAAAAACAATCTTTAAAAGTAAAACTTTGTTTGTAAAAACAACATTTTCTTTTTAAAAATAAATGTTTATTTCCTAAAATAGAATAAAACTCTCAGAATGCAACTGTATAAAGCTTATCTAGTATATTGGTTATTTCAGAGGCAGTGCCATTTGTATGCAGTATCGTCTCCTTCTCACGTCAGTTAAGTGAATGCATTGTAGATGGCAAGTCTACCTCCCACATGGCCCCACCAAAGGAAGCAGAGGGTTTGTATTGATTTCATTACCAACTTTGTTTGGATTTTGTGTACTTTACATTTTCTATTTTAACACGCAACCACTGCTATTGGTTATTGCAGAAATGCAAACATTCTGTCAAGCAGCTGGCAAAATGTCGCTTGAGCTTTTTGCAGCTTTTAAAGACAAGAATGCAAGTGAGTTGGAAGTGTATCTCCATAATTTCCTCTCTTTTTTCATCTCTTCTTTTTTCTCTTCTCTTGTCATATGTCTTCTCTTAACATATTATACCTTATCTTGTCTTATCGTATCTTGTCTTACCTTGCCTTATCTTGTAATAATTCTTATAATATCTTATCCTATCTTGTTATGTTCTTTGTTAGTCTTTATTCGAGTTGATAAAAACATATCAATCGTTACAATAATTACAGTGAAATATTGAAATATTTAGTCGTTATTATTATTTATATTATTATTTATTGAAATATTTAGTCGTTATTATTATTTATATTATTATTTATTGAAATATTTAGTCGTTTCGACCAATCATATGGCACTTTAGCAGCACCAGGATCTTTGGTGCTGAATAAATTATGGTGAATCTCTTGGACGTTTTTTTTGTTCTAATCGCAGACCCCTGGTTTCTCTTGCGCTAGGGCCTTCGTGGTCTGAGCTGAGTGACAGAAAATGGGTCTGTACATACAGGCTAAAGTCACTATTGTTCGACAGGAAACATACAGCCTCAAGAAGAGATGGCATTAATTCTTCAGTGACAGAATCCGAATCTTTATTTCAATTATGTGTGTTTGGTTCAGTTTTAGGAACAGTGCACTCTGCAATCCTTTTCTTCACGAACTTGGCGAACTTCTCCTGGCCAGTGACTTCCACTGTTTGCACCGTTTTGCCCACATTTTCTGTTCTTTCTGTGTAATGTGCACTGAGACTTGCAGCTATAACCTGGCTTTAGTGAATGAATCTGCTGTACCAGGGCTTGTATCGTCTGCTTTAACTAGAACACTTTTCAATCCACTGTCATCCAGCAGATTTTCAATAAGATATTGTTGTATTTAATAAAATATTGTTGTAATTCTTACCCTGCGTCATGGCTTGGCTTGAATAAATTGAAATCCACCACTTGTCAGCGTTCCCCTCCAGACATTTTTGTTTACCATATGTTGAAGTTGAAAACGAGGCTACTGAATTATAGAGACGGTTTCGCTTCACTGTCAAAAGCTCAGTTGTTCGGCCGTGGCCCCAGTCCCCCGGCCGAGTAACTTGAGGCCAGATGACGGTCAAAATCGCTATTTTGTTGGGAAGAAAGAAACAGAATGACAGATAGTTTTTGGTTGCTGAAATCGCTTGAATAGAGATGAAGGTACAAGGTGTTTTGCAGTGCCAAAACAATTGTACACAAAGGGAAGAGATGCACAGATGCCGTCCAAAATGGCTAGCGAACTGTTGTAAAATTCAGCCATGAAAAATCGAGTCTGCCCATGCTCGAGAGTCGAGTATGCAAGAACACTTCGTGAAAGTTTGTAGTTTTGAGTTTATCTGCATCATTGTATTTTTACAGAATGAGGATCGAGACTTCGTTTATCAATAATTAATAAACTAACTGACTATTATTGAGTGTATTTTCTTTGCTGTAATCCCGGGAAATTGAAGTTTCGGGAAATCTTTTGCAAATTATCCTCTTTTATAGGGTACGCCTGGATTGAAACCAGGCTGTCTCATAAATAACTTTTTTGTCGGTGTCTTGATTGAATATTTAATTCTAGATTGGACAAAATGCTCGTACGAGATTTTAAAAGTGATGGAGAGTGTTCTTGAAGTTGATTTATACTGTACAATGTTTTCAAGGAACAGGTGAACATTGTACAAAGACGAGAGGGAAAAATCGTAAGAACCATTGAAAAAAAATTCCATGATCGATCACACGATCCGAATTATACCAAACCCTCGCTCGACAGCATTTCCCTTACCTGAGGTAACAGCTAGCAATATATGTATGTATGCATGCATGTATGTATGAATATTTGTTTGTATGAACGTATGTCAGTCAGTCAGTATATTTTACTGTTTGTGTTATTCAGTGTGAAATAACTCGAGCTTTTAGTTTCTCTAGTGTTGGATATTTTTGCAAATAAGTAATAGTGTATCTGTGGAAGCGAATAATGCCTTTTGTAAAGATCTCTTATACAGTAGACTATCACATTCCAATCATAAAATATTTGTCTCTCTACCAGTCTGAGAGACCTTCGAGCGAGATATCTACTCTTGCAGTGCTTTACTCCACTCAAATTGACTGAGAGACGAGTAACAATACTCTTCATGCTTGCAGCAGAAACTGGAATAAAACGCCATCTCTGATAAGCCATTTTGGCTTGTTCGATTATTGACTGGAGCAGAATTTACTTGCTTGTCTTTACTTCCCATCAGATTCCCAGTCGGTCACTGAGAAGGTAAATGAAGTCAAGCAACTCATTAAAAGGATAACAGACTTGGCAGAGGTGAGGAGATTATTGTATTTTGTCAACATCCTGCTGGTCTTCATCAGCACTTACTCGACCGCAGAAAGTGCTTAAGTAGAAGTACTGTTATGGCTCCCAAGCCCCTAACAAAAAAATTCAGGATAAAATCGCGCGTTTGTGCCAAAAACAAGATGGCGGACCACTTTTCACTTTTTACTATGCGCTTCGTCTGTGTCATCAAGGCCTTTCCTTCTCGACACGGAACATGCCTATCGTACACTTGCACTTGGATATAACTGGAGAAAATTGATGCATTGCGGATGGCATTTCAAGTTTGGCATTAGCCATTACCACGATAAACAAGGTAAATAAATCTCAGAGATTTTATTGTTTATACTTTAAATATTTATTATTTTATTCTTGGTTTTTCTGCACGATTAGCAGGTTTCTAAGCTACGATCCCCCTACAGGAACTAGAAGTTCAACAAATGTAGTTTCATTTTATATTGTCTTTGTCAGCTTCGCCTCGGCTCAGTTGTTGTCCAAGTTCAGAGAAGAAAAAATGGAGAAACTCTGAATGTATGCGAATGAATGAATGAATGTATGACTGACCAGACCAGCGTTTGTATAATTTAATAATAATCATAATTAAAATATTATAAAATGGCGTGTTTCTGTGCTTCCATAACAGCTCTACGATCTGTATATACAGCTACATGTAGGCTACTTGCATTTATAATTTTAGCAACCAAACTAACTCTTGTAGTAATCTTTCACCTAATATGAATATGAAATATTTTGTGATGAATAAGAACTAATAGATGAAGTAAAGTCGGCAAATGCATGCATTTAATCTGTATCGCAATTTTGAAAACCTGGAGAAGATGCAAGTGTCCGCTCGAATACTGCTTGATTCAGTGGTATCTGCAGATAATAATTATATGCAAATTTTGACTTATCCTGAACGTTTTTAGGGCGTTTTGGGAGCCATAACTGTGGATTAAATGTGTGAGTTAAAAAGAGAAAATTACCCTGAAATGGGATGCCATTCATAGTCATTGTAATGCTTTACTTATCCCTTTGAATTCTGAATGTATACGTTACTATCTTGAGACACCCGATATTCTCAAGTTGGATTTGAGTTGGATTTAGGCCAAGTACTGCACATTGTTTAATTGGATATCAAAGTCTTACAGATCAGCCAATTCGCTGTTTGAGTAATGAAGCATTTCAGATTTAGATTAAAGCAGAGTAACTGCAGATTGACAGATTTGGCTATCTAGTTGTAGAAAATAACAAATTTCTATTTTCCCTCCCAAAAGCAACTAGACTGCTGCCGAATTTGTAATTGTTATCATTTGAACAAGGTTAGCACCATGAACAAAACACTTGTAAAGTACATGTTTGTATTTAATAGCAACCAATCCCTAAGGTTCATTTAAATGAATTTGTTACCTTATCAATGATTATTGGTTCCTGTGTCTTTCTTGTGTCTTTTCCGTTATTTTACAATATTTGTGCGTTTAAATACTATATAAAGTCTCTGTATATATTCAGTCCACCATTTATATGTACATTTTAGTATAGACCACAGGTTCTACGCTGGCTCCTGGGTGTGGAAACCATGAATAATGATGGCAAAGTATTCATCGACAGCTTGTAAGACAGAGTACACAACCAACTTCCATATATGGAACTTCGTTGTACATCGGATCAGAATTTAGTTTTCTTGAGCTCCGAGAAAGTTATCCAGTACTCGATACCTGCTCGACATTATGGTGGATTCGCTGTTATATGCACAATCAATGAATCGCTCCTGGACCTCTAGTTTCATAGTTCTATTTTTGGATCACACAATTATAGAAATTTTAAACTTAGCTTGAGGTCTGAATTAGTCTAAATGAATCAAAAGCACCATATCAGATTTTGGCGATTCTAAGATTTCCTTCCTTTTGTACAATCGGAATACAGATTCCTGAAATTGGGATTGTTCGGATTTCGTGTCTAATAGCACATCCACAAGAAATACTGGCTTCTGTAGCGACTGCAAGACTTGTGAAATGATCCTATACTGAGAAACACAACATCAGATGCACTTTATTTACCTAAACCACTCATCTTCTGCCACCATCTTGACTTGATTTCTTCCAACGTCGGATCTCGCGGATTCGCCAATTGTCAAATAATGGAACGCCTGAACTTGGTAGAAATCTGGAACCAGATTCAGGTTGGATCCGAAGAATCCGCTATCGGGTGTGGATTCTTCGGATTGCAATCCTGGATCAGATTTATGAAAATTTTAACAAAAGGAACACAACATTGGGTTATGAAATCCAGATTTGGGTTATGAAATTCAGATTGTACACAAGGAACGTACCCTAAAATAGTTTTCACTTTCAATAACAATGTCACAGTGCTAAATGTTGTGGATTGACTATTATCAAGTGTTCAGGTTTGTTCTGTCTAAAACTTGTTGTTAAGTTTGTGTCTTATTTGTATATTGTTATTCAGTTGTTCAACCGTTCGGCTGCAGTCTGCTTGATTAAAGCGTGCTATAAATATGAAGGTGAAACCAAGAGCACCACCTACTAGTGGAAAATAATGGAAGTCACTAAAAACAAGAGACGTGGCCGGCAAGTGTTTTATCATTCCTTCGATTTTATTTGTAATAAACGATATGTATACAGGTCACATACGTATCACAGTAATGTCGTCAAAATGTACCTGTCTTCCCTCGTTTGTCCATTTGTCCGAAAGGAACCGTGATCAGTGCATTTACCGGTTTCAGACTGCCATACAAAACTCATGTTTTAATAGCCAGAGAGTAACAGTTGAGTTTTTCCACTGGCAGTGATTTCCAGTTGTGAGTTGACAGTTTTGTATTTCCTCCCAATTAACTAGTCATTATTGTCATTCCGTGCTACTAATCCACGCCCTGACTGTCGACTTATGGCCTTACCAGCTCAGCACAAAAACATAAAACAATGTATTTGCATTTATGTGATTGGCCGTCTTGTATTATAGCCACAAGCAGAATTTGTTCCCATCCATGTTTTTTTAGTTTTACCAGCTCAGAAGCCTGCGTAGAGCCAGTGGTCTGTAATAAAAATGTAAATATAAATGGCGGACTAAATGTAAAGAGAGACTTTATATGGGATTAAACTTGCAAAAATCGTAACATAACGAGAAATATAGGATTTATTTGGATTTATTGACTGTAGATGTTATTTAATCCAGTCGCTCATGATGTAACCAGGCCAAGTGCTGTCATAATGAGCTGTTGGTATTATACTTTCATGAGGCTAAGCCTCTTTTCTGTTAATGTTAACAACTGTTTTGTTGGCAAAAGGGGCTGGCTCCCAGAGAGCAAGACAGTGCAGACAAACTGGGGAGCGCAGTGGATGAGGAGATCAATAACACAGCACAGGTAGAATCCCTTGCTGCTAATACTTATAGGTCATTAGTTATGATACGAATTCCCTGGGAAATTCACCATGTCTACCTTTGCAACATGTTCTGAGATATTTTAACTGATAGTGTATACTGGTTACAGACGGAAGTTTATCAACCAAACTCTAGTATGCTGCTTGTACAAGTTGTTAGATCGGCGTTATTTGAACATATCAGATCAAACACTTAGCCACGACAGAGACCTCAGGTAAAATATATTATGGGAATAGTATAGGAGGGACCGAATTATCCCCTTTTTGGGGTGGAATAAATTATCGTAGAGATGACGTCATGAGTTCTATTTTTAGAGAGCTGTATTGTCTTATACCTCTTCTTACTTCTTATATATACGTACAAATAAAGTCAAGAACTCTTGTTAAGCACTGTGTTGCAGAACGTTTGTCTTAAATTCAAATGATAAAGTATATATTTTGTGCTTTTATAATAGTTATAGGTTCTAAAACACACATTTTTTACCGTTCATATACAAACCATTATTGTACTATTTTAATGTAATTTGATCTAATTCAGTCGGATCGGGAGCCCTCTGCTATGCCAGTTATTAGAACGTTTATTGCAAAGTTATGACATAAAATTTGTTACAAATTGCTGCTGAACACTTGTTACAAAACATACAAGTTCAATCTTTGAACAATTTGTCAGCCTCCGGTCTGTATGACTGAATTAACAGGTGACAGAAGTACTTTATTTACTAAATATAAAATATAAAATGAGTAAAGGTATTTCTATCCTGGGAATCGCTAACAGCAAAAACCTACTACATTAAAATGCATATGTAATTCTTGTTTGCAGCTTGTGGCTGATGCAGCATATAGGATTGAGGTTTGTGTGATATAGCGCTGTACAAACTATATTATTATCATTATTATCAATATTATCATTTTAGTACATGTAGCGTTTTTTTCGATATTTCTAAAATAATTACCCTTAGTTGTTTCTAAATTTGTGTTTCTATAAATATTTAAATCAGTGTTTCGTGATTTATTTCACAGGCTAGTTAACGTTTCTTAGTTGTTTAATATTGATTTGCAGTTTAAACTGTCTGTGAGTTGACGATATACTGAAGCAAGCGTGTACAATTATTATGTAGCTTGTAATACTATAAACTCTTCCTTTAGAAATCAATTGCCTTAACGTTTTCTTCAATGTTTATTTTTGTTCATAGTTTCCATGGAAACTATCGTTGTTTATTCCTACTTTGTATAGGAAATGATGAGCAAGTCACGTGAAAAGTACTCTGGCGTCCAGTTGGAAGTGCATGGAAGGTAACCTACATGCAATTCGTAGACACTTTTTATTGAGATAATTTTGCATATTTTCCGAAGAGAAAAGTAATATTACAAAACTCTAAGCTAACATTATGCTTTCTCATTGCTGTTGTATTTTATCATCTTTACACTTCAATATCTTAAGTACTGACCAAGTAAACACTCCACAGATGTGTTTCTTGCTGTTATATTCTCAGGTGTCCATTATTGAGTATATTAAGCTGTCCTCTAAACGGGACGTAATTTATGCACTCTACTGGCTTGTTATAACTGAAGCTCATTCTAAGGGTGCTTTCCATTTGTTGAGTCCGGCCAGCCTGGCCAGGCAGTTTGTAGCATCGCTCTTCCACGGTCTGCACTCCTGCCAATTTGAACAGGACCAAATGTTGGAATTAAGCATAGCAGCTGTGTATAAAGAAAAGCCATTGTACACTAAATAGGGCTTATTCTGAGTGCGGAACCACCCTACATTAAATGTGGCTGTTGTAGACACCCTGACATGACTAAAGGAACTCCTAACCAGAGAGAGGAAATACACTCTAAACTTGGCCCACATCTGTATACAGTATATACTGTCTGCGGAAAGGGTGTATGCGATCGCGAGACTGCGGGATCGCGGGGACTGGACTGAGCAATCGCAGGTGCGGGGCTGCTGGACGTTTCGCATAACAATGAAAGATAATCAACACAAAAACAGGCGCGGGACGATGTTTACTACTGTCTTTTCGTATATTACCCCCAGCAAACTTCGGAAAGAACACTGGGTTCAACTTAGGAGAAAATATTTTGCTTGTTGGAAATGAACAACTGCAGACTGAGACTACGTCTTCTCTTTACTGCACCAATGGATATCTACATATCCTTGTCGTTGTAAGTTGAAGATCTAAGCTCCTCTGAATTGGAATACAGTATCATATTGCATGCGAGCCTCAAAATAATTTAAAACACGTATTTGTTAGTTGTAAAAGAAGCAACTCCATTTATAAATGTCGCGGCGAATTTGTTCACAAATTTGATAATGCAAAAGTGTCAACAACCATGCCCTAGGAAACAAACAGCTGCATAAATTATCATTACAAAAATTAGTTGCCGTGCAGCATGACCTTTTCCAGTGACCTTTCCTCAACTCTGCTGTTTTTAATATTTGTTTTAATTTCCTGCATGTTTGCTCGCTTATTATAAACTCAAAGTCAGTGAAAATTATTTGGGTTTGAAAAGGCAGCTCTTGATCTCTCGTGTTTTAAAACTCTGCATAAGTTTGCCAAAAAACTATTGCGAAACCTGTTGGCGGCATGCACCATCCTGCATATACGTTGATATAGTGTTTGCAGTAGAGTGATCGTCCGGGTTTGTGTAGTCCTGAGAAGGACTCTTGTTGGTGACTCACGTTCCAACAACCTGTGCGGAAGTTATCTTCAGAGCAAAGTAGAGCAAAGTTGGTCATGTGGGCGGTATTTATATTGTTAATGATGTATTGTATTAAGTCGGTGTCATTAGCATTGTGGTCTAGTTTAATGTGTAGGTCTAATTAGTGGTAGTTGTGTGGTCGGCTTGTTTAGCATCACTAATGAGTTTCTGCCAGTCTCGCCAATGTATGTCGCATTGCAGTCGTCACATTGTATTCTGTAAACCGTTCCCTGTCGATTCTTAGGGTCGTCTTTGTCTTTAACGTTAGTCAGTATATGCCGTAGCGTTCTGATGGGTTTGTGAGCTACTCGAAACGGTTCAAAGGTTTTAAAATCCGTGCTATAGCTTCAGAAGTGCCCTTAACGTACGGCAGTGAAATAGTAGTCGGTTCGTTTTCAGTCTCTGTATCGTTGAAGTTGTCTCTTTGTCTGTCGGGTTTGTGAGTGTTGATGTTGATAAAATCGTCGCTGTACTGAATTATTTTTTGTGAAAAACGTGTGTTCGTTTTCGATACGTAAACTGTCAGGCGAGTCACAGACCGAAGTTGTGCGCGTGTTGTAAGGGTTTTGACAGTGGTGGCTTTGTGAGAAGTCGGCCGTTGTAGGATGACTGATCAAGCAGTCTGTCAGTATTCGTTGGTTTTCGGTAAACTGTGATCTGTAAACGTTCGTCCTTTCGGCTCACTAGGCAGTCTAAGAAAGGTATCTTACCATTATCCTCGAGCTCCCTAGTGAACTGGATGTCGCTGTTCTGTCGGTTTAAGTGTTCGTGGAATGCGTCAACGTTGTCAGTTTTCAGTGTCGTTATAGTGTCGTCAACGTAGCGGAACCAAATATATGTAGCGTCTGATCGTAGGTAGCAAAGACCCGTTTCTCGATGTTTTGCATCACGATTTCTGCAACAACAACAGAGACCGGAGATCCCATCGCAGTTCCGTGAAGTTGTTTGTAATGCTCTCCGTTGTACTGGATAAAAATAGATTCCAGGCACAGTTTCACTAAGTCCATTATAATGTCGTTTGGTAGCGGTAACAGTGTATCGTCATCCGTTTGTTCCAGTAGTGTTCTAGTGTGGTCTAAGGCCAGTTGAAGTGTTATGCTGGTAAACAGAGATTTCACATCAAAAGACACGAGTTTGTGGCCGTCCGGTACTTGTACAGTCTTGATGGCGTCCCGCATAAAGTTCTCAGTCGACTGTTAGTAGTTTGTGTTACAATGCGTCAGTCAGTTGCCTTGGCTAAGCAGTTAGACAGTTCGTAAGTCGGAGACCCACAGAATGAAACAATAGGTCTCATCGGTATTTGTGGTTTGTGAAGTTTGGGTAGTCCGTAAAGTTTAGGTGACTGTGGTATAGAACAACTTAGTCAATGGTAAAGGTTGTAACATAAGAGGTATTTCTTCTTCAAGTGAACTAGTTTGTTGTTTAGTTGTCTCTGAATTCGTGGTGTACGGTCCTCAGTCAGTTTTTCTTCATTGATGAGTGAATCCATTATCCTTTGTCTGCTGGTAGCATAACAATGTCTTCGTCGTTCTGAAGTCGTTTGAGTGCTCTGTGTTCTCTGTTGTGAAGTTTTGGTCTCGATTGTATCGTGGAAGCAATTCTGCTCCTGATGTTGAGCTTGATGGGCTGCGTTTAGGTGTGATGCTGTGTTTGAGTCCATATGACAGTACATGGGTTTCCGTCTCGTCTAGCGGGCGAGAAGAAATATTCCTGACCCAGACGCCGTGGTGTTTTTGTTTGTTGTGATTCTTAGTTTTGTCGTACGTCTTGGCATTCTGACGAAGTTATATTATTTACACTACATTCGGCATTTTGTAGCAGAAACATAAGAAAACAACAATATTTCTACGGTATAGAAATCTTCGAATTTCGCGAAAATTTACAATTTTGGCGTCCTTTTATCAGATCTGGTAACCATGGCAACAAGCAAATCATCACTTGCCCAGCTTTAACTGAAAGACCCCCCTTGCCTGTATATGTTTGGCCTAAAGGCTTGCCTGTTTAAACATTAACTGTTCAAAGTTTAGTATGTCAACTGTGTTTCAACGACAAAATAGAGAATCGAATTCCAAGATCACCGATTGATTAATTATTGGTTACCACAAAATTAGAAAGAGAAAAATTGAAATGTATCTAGGTATTTAGCAACATACTTGTTGGCTATGCTATGGTTATAGCACCTATTTGACTACATATCACTTCCTATCCAACGTGTATTGTATGTGTATATATTGTATTATATGTGTAATAACAGTTAAATATCCAAACCTCTTTTTGTGGTCGGTCTAGGTGCTGTACGTTGCCAGGATTCAACTACACTCCGGGCTTACTCCTGCGAAAATGATGCCATCTGGCGG
Source organism: Epizoanthus rinbou (assembly GCA_025505405.1). Lineage (NCBI taxonomy): Eukaryota > Metazoa > Cnidaria > Anthozoa > Zoantharia > Epizoanthidae > Epizoanthus > Epizoanthus rinbou. The sequence continues at coordinate 15,936 of JANVCH010016676.1, forward strand.
TGGGGCGTATGCGGGTTATGGTGGAAGAGAGCATTCTAGTATTGAATACGAAATTCTCACTAATCCAAATTGGAGGTCACATCTGGAGTGGAAACATCAGCATTCTCATAGTTCCACACCGAATAGCGCCGTAGTTGGAGGCACTGATGCAGGTGATATATAGATACAGATACAGATATATACAGGTGCTCCCCGCGTGGCTTTTCAGCTACCTCTTTGCATGAAATACAAGGGTTCAGCAGTTGAGGGACTTAGCCAGACCGCTGAATGATGATGGTGATGATAATGATGATGATGATGATGATGATGATGAGGATGATGAAGATGGTGATATTGATGATGATGATGATCTTCATTATCATCATTATCATCATTATCATTATCATAATAATAATAATAATTATTATTATTATAACAACAACAACAACAACAACAACAACAACAACAACAACAACAACAACAACGAAGACATTGCCAATGACAATGACTATTGACGGCGATAGTTGGATAGCGATAAAGTAAAGTGGTACATTTATATTGCGCCTTTTCCATATGGATATGCTCAAAGGCGCATTACAATAATCATTTACCCCCAGCGAACCGAAAGCTTACAAAGGCGCCTCTGGCAGCCACTTTCATACGGTCCATGTATGCTGGTACTCATACCTAAGATAAGCTGGGACTCATACCTAAGATATGCTGGTACTCATACCTAAGATAACAGATTTTCATCTATCTTTGTATCACTTCAAAAAATACAAACAATAACTGCAAGTACGGTAATCTATCTGGTCGCAGCTGTAGTATTCGGAAGCATACTATATAAAGAACTTCAGTAGCACCTTCTATAAATGAAGACTTGAAGGCTTCCAGAGAACTATACGGCAAATAATCTCTCAGTTGTAAATGTCCTTTCTTGTTCCGATTTTCTTTTTTTAGTTACGTATAAATATCCTGTAATAAACTGACTTCTACCAGTAGCATGACTATGGCCTTGTTTTAAAGCCGAAATATAGCTTTGAAATTGACCCATATTTCTTGTTTGTACTGAATCATATTTTAATTGTTCAGCAAGATGTTTTTCGGTTTGTTTTATTTTGTATTTCCTAAGACTGTCAGGAACATCTGGATTTAAATTACTCTGTCAGTATTGTAATTGTGGCATCAGTAGTAGTGGTTTGTTGTGGTGTCACAAAGGCCTGGTAGAGTGCAACATATTAGAGCGATGACAAGTTGATTTCAATATGTTAAAGCAATATGACTGGCCCGTCAGGAATGAATAATGGCATGTCACAGTTTGAATCAACAGGCCGAACAATAATGTGTCTGAAGTTTAAGGCACAATAATTTGTGCCAATGAATAATATAGGTGAGCAGGTCAAACATGGCTTTTCAATCGACCCCTTTAGGGGGAGGGGTGGGGCCTACCACCCTCAATTTCTTTCACCACCACCACTGCTCCCAAGCTTCAAGTTACATCCACCAACAGTTACAAGCCAGACTGAGAGAATTGTGTGTACTACGAAATTCAAATCCGTTAAACATTAATCGATAGCAAAGACTTTCTTGCGCAATAATCAGGAAGTAACTCTATCCAACTCCCTGACTACGTACTTCACATGTTTGCTTAAGTTTCCAGGCTGACTAAATGCTTTCAAACAGACGGTGCACTGGAATGGTTTCTCGCCAGTGTGTGTTCTCAAGTGAGCTCGCAGGTCGGAAGGGCCTGGAAACATTCGATGGCACTCCCTGCATTCATGCTTCTTTGCCTTAACAGGATACAGATTTTCTGCTGGCTCGTCAATCATTGGGCATCGCTTGCACCTGAAACAGAAGAAAATATGATACAACTGCATACAGACAGAAATACTTGCTTTTTACAATGACATTCAGAGGAACCGCAAGGTGTGAATTACGGATTTTGTCTGGCATACAAATTTCCAGTTTTGCTTTAGATGTTAAGAATGTTCCAATGTAAGTTCTTATTTCAAATGTGTAGGCTGTTAAGTTTTTAGCTTGCAAATCTCAAGTTTTGTCCTATTTTCGTCATTTGTTGGCCCTTAATTCGCACCCTGAACTGCGCAAACTCACTGAAACCAATGAGAAACTACTGAATCTGCCTATCATAATTTAACAACGTGGTCCAACGTGGGCAAACATGTCTCTATTTTAAATAAATGGTTCCAACTTTTTAAGTCTACAAATACTAGGTGAATGTTGGATTAAACATGCTGGCATTTATTGATCAACCGTTGGCATTTATCAACTTTGGTAGACTAGTTTTGAAAATAACTAGGGGTTCTACGTCGGCGAGTAGATTGATTTAATCAACTAGAAGTTAATGTTTATGCTTTTCACTGTGTGTGTGGCAGGTTTAAGCTGACGTTTCGAGTGCTAGCCCTTCGTCAGAGCAAAAGTGCTCTG